>JACXGJ010002470.1:0-65082 GCA_016801105.1 Esox niger | reverse complement strand
AACCCTGCCAACCCACCCACCCATCTAACCCTGCCCACCCACCTGTCCATCAACCCATGCATTGCTAGTTGCCCCAGGCAACTAAACAGGTTGATCGCAAGCTACTGGTAGCAACCCATCATTAACGAATAGTGTGCAAAAACAACTCATGCAGTTGTCAGAAGTCCCACTGCCAACTTTCATTAAAAATCTCACAGTTGTTCAAACAGCACAGGCTCCCCGCTACAGTCCAACATAATCAATGCAACTTTGACACATCCTCAGACCTGTTTAGCAATTACTGTCCAGAAAAGCTAAACTTAACACAGCACGCTGCCCCGTCTGCCTCTGTGATTTGCATCATAGCCAGTTGCTAATGATTATCGTGTCATATGGATTGACAAGAACCAGGCTTACCTGGATGATCCTTATTTAATGAGTTAGTACCTCTTTTGATCTGTTATTAGTTATATTTATTACATTTACACAGTAGAATGCTGCAGAGTCCATAACCAGTACATTCTTCTTTTACTAGATGCACAATCAAATTACACACACACACACACACACACACACAAAAAAACTTTTTCTTTTTCTTCTACATAAACAAGTTTCTTCTGAGCGAGTGATGTAATTTAATCATTAACATGGAGTACTTTCTTCTATGCACTAAGAATCTAGAGAAAAATTGCATGGGAAAAGAGAAGAATGTGCCTAATTGAAAGCAGTACTAGCTTGCCACTTTTCAATTGCTTTTATCCACGGAAAGGATGGAGACCCCCACCTTAAGGTTATCCTTAACTACAGATCAAAGGTATTTGCGACATATTAGCATACTACTGCACTCGTGTTGAGAACGTAGGCTACCTTGGTGAAAGTCCGTCCAACAACAGCTTCACAAAAGCAAGAAGGAAGCTTTGCCTCCGAGTGCTGTTCTAAGTGCTTCCATTTGCTCTCCATTAAGATAAATTACATTGACGTAAACAAGATCTCCATCCTAAATAGCTCCCTCTTCCCTACTCAGTGTGCCACTATTGTTCATTTGGCTCTGGTCAAAAATAGTGCCCCATCAAGGGAATAAGGTTTAATTTGAAAAACATTTTACCTCTTCCTGCAGTGAGCTAAATAACTGGGTGTTTTTCTGTACCCTTGGGCGGCTTTTCAGAAATTCTCAGTGGGTTAATAGTCCCATCTGGTGATCGCACAACATCTTGTCAACATGTAGCCAAAAACCGGAGCAGACATCTTATACCCTTTCTGTCTTAAGAGACAAAAACAATGTATTCAACATTTATAATAATCCCCGCCCACTAGGGGGCGTTGACCTGTTGTCTCGGAAGTGAGCGGTGTAAGACAACGACTCCATTTTTAGCTACTTGTTGGGTGATCGCTACAGGGTTTGACTTCCTTGATTTTCCTAATAGCACAGTCAGTCGGCCTGAATCCCAGCTTCTGATAAATGGGTTAGTGGTGGATCAGGTTGCAGGTGTGCAGATGATGCTCATATCAATTTATGACAACATCGTCATGTGTACAGCAATTATTCTCTGGTTTTCCGGACTGGTTTCCCAGACTGTGATTACGCCTGGTTTTAGACAACACATCGCCTTCAGCATAAATGTTGGGAACATATGGTGCGATCCTGGCTGAGACTTTATCAAGACCACTCTGTATCACTTAACATGGACTAGCTAAATAAATACTGTCATGGCGCATTATGGCCGTCATAAACCTCGTAGCCAGATAGAGCTATTACATACATGCTCATGCGTCAGTCTAAAGTCACAATGTCTCGTCCCAGCGCCTCAGTCTTCCTACTCATCAACATTGTATTGGGCACATGTCTGATAGCCATCTGTGTCCACTTATAATTGTAATGTCTATTTTCAAGTGTTTTCAACCTAACGTGCTCTACGGTGGAATGGAATGGAGCGCAGTGCGTGGTGTGTTTTGTTAGTTTCGACGGTCTTACGTAGGTGTCATAACTATGCCATAGAATATCTACACTGCATGTCACACATTGTCTAAATATTTGTCATAACAGCTGGTAATGGCAGTGTTCATGTTATAGGGTGTAATGAAGCAATGCTTAAATTAAATTCTTACTGAAGGTAAAATAAAACACTTGATTATCAATTGACTCAATTCAAAAACGATTATCTCATCTCACCTTCATCCGCTTATCTGGTATCGGGTCACGGGGGGCAGGAGCTCCAGCAGGGGACCCCAAACTTCCCTTACCCGAGCCACATTTGCCAGCTCTGACAGGGGGATCCCCAGGCTTTCCAGGCCAGTGTCGAAATCTAATCTCTCCACCTAGTCCTGGGCCTAGCCCGAGGTCTCCTCCGAGTTGGACGTGCCTGGAACACCTCCGTAGGGAGACGTCCTGGGGGCATCCTTACCAGATGCCCGAACCACCTCAACTGGCTCCTTTCGATGCAAAGGAGCAGCGGCTCTACTCTGAGTTCCTCACAGATGACTGAGCTTCTCACCCTATCTCTAAGGGAGACGCCAGCCAGCCTTCTGAGAAAACTCATTTCAGTCCCTTGTACCCGTGATCTAGTTATTTCGGTCATGACCCAGCCTTCATGACCATAGGTGAGGGTAGGAACGAAAATGGACCGGTAAATCGAGAGCTTTGCCTTCTGGTTCAGCTCTCTTTTCATCACAACTGTGCGGTAAAGCGAATGTAATACCACCCCAACCTCTTCCGATTCGCTGGCCAATCTCCCGCTCCATTTTCCCTTCAATCGCGAACAAGACCCCAAGATGCTTGAACTACTTTACTTGGGGTAACGCCTCATTCACTACCCAGAGGAGGCACTCCATCGGTTTCCTGCTGAGAACCATGGCCTCAGATTTAGAGGTGCTAATCCTCATACCAATCGCTTTGCACTCGGCTGCGAACCGGTCCAGTGAGTGCTGGAGGTCACAGACTGATGATGTCAGCAGGACCACATCATCTGCAAACAGCAGCGATGATATCCCCAGACCACCGACCTGCAACCCCTCCCCACCCCGACAATGCTTGGAAATCCTGTCCATGAATGTTACAAACAGGATGGGTGACAAAGTACAGACCTGACGGAGGCCAACCCCCACCTGGAACGAGTCCGACTTACTACAGAGAACCCGAACACAGCTCTCACTTTGGACGTACAGGAATCGGATAGCCCTACTTTTTTCAGTCAGTTGATTGAGCTTCAATTCAGTCGTAAAGACCCATTCTTAAATATTTGCCATGAGTTTCTTCAAAGACATTTTGGTATTAGGTAAAACTATGCCCACAAAGTTCATAAGGTCCTGAAAGATTATTTCAGACTATAAGGTTTTTCCATATTGCTGTTGGTTGCCTAACACAATAGCTACTACTGGTTTAGTATTTCTAGTATCACCTGTTTCTGAAAGCTGAAGCCTGGTGGAATGCCGGCCCATGTGGAAATGCCTTCCTATGAAGCCATAAAATGGGTCACACTCTGACAGGCCTTCTCCTGCGCCCTGCTAGCCTGTATAACAACAAAGTGGGGAATACAAATTATGTAAATAACTTTCCAAGATACATCTGCAATTTAATGTCTGATCCAATCTTTTCTTAAAAGGTACAATACCATAATGAACTCTCTCTCTGTTTCTCTTCCTCTCTCTGTCTGTTTCTCCCTCTCTCCCTCCCTCCCATCCTCTGTACCTCCTTCGCTTCCTCCCCAGGCCACATCTGTTCTGCATTGTGTGTCACCCAATGGCGGCATAATTCAGAGGTCTTTTTAGACTGATAAAACATTTCAGAGTACTAAAGATAAGAGGCTGTAAATCGGTCAAATGAAATGTAGTAACTTTTAAAGACCAAAGGCTATAAAGTTACCTTCAAAACGGTTTGCAGTACATGGCTACTACATTATATCGATGTTGTGTCCATTTCAGTTTTCTGGTAGAAAACCGTGGTACTGTAGCTACATATATTTTTTAAATAAAAAGCATTTTTGTTATTGACATTTCAATTTCTGTGAAATATCAACAATCACTATCTTGGGGCTTTCCAGGTATCGTAGAGGGCTAAGGTCTTCTGCAGCCTGGTCAATGCTGTCTTTGTTTTAGCTTTGACTGGGCCATAACGTGACAAGAGCTCAGACTTCCCAAGAGCAGTGCAGATATGCCTGGTAGCAGGAAGGCCTCTTCGGCAGACTTCGTTGAACCTCAACACCTGTGAGGAAAACATGCTACGATCTTCAACTCCCCCCGAATGCAAGAGTTGTTGCTTTGAGACAGGGCTGTAGATCAAATTGGATGTCACACAGAGACAATTGATCAATTCTTGAAAATTTTAGGAGCGTTTTACCACTTACTGCTGCTTCGAAAACGACTCATTACTTTTCTTCTATCTCTGAGAGGATTAATGACAGAGCTGGGATGTCTCCAAATGGAGGGTATCATTCACAAGGTGCTTGTTTTGATTTCACATGGGACAGACCCAGACAGGCAGGGGAGTGATGTCTCACACTCAATTACCTCAGTGAGTAATGCTAGCCACCGGCTCTACTCTTTACATGTGTCATTAGCTCTGGAAATCATCAGCTGACAAGGAGAGAGGCCTTTGGAGACCTCTGGACCCACTTGGTCCTGCAGACCGACCATAAAAGAACAGATCTGGCACCTGGAAGTAAGAACCTATGCTCAGTGGGTCCAGGGGAACCATGGATTTACTAATGCAAGCTAGGCCTATGCGACACTGTTATGTGTCAAGGTGATTTGTACAACAACTCTCCGATCTATTCTCTTTCAATAACACATTAATTCATCTATCTCTCAGAGACACAAAAACACACGCACACGCGCGCGCACACAAACACACACAGACAAACACTCTTTTCACTTCTCTCTCTTTGACGTAAATGTCAAGTTCGTGTTGGCAAAAGAGAGATCTTCCAATTTGAAATAGCCACTTCCTGCAATTTCAATTTAGCAACGATTAGGGGAGAAAGTCCTTTCAGAACTGGCTGGCGGAAAATTGTTTTGGATTCTTTCTTTTTTTAACTTTCTTTCGTGATGAAATGATTTGCCAGTTGTCTCTTGTTGCCTTCCCCACCAGTCCACAGTAACTTATGTATAACATGCTGTTGGCTTTTGAGAAATTGTCCCATAAATGCTGCCACTTTACTACATTTTAACAGTAATGACCATGTTTGCTGTTTCTATCTACCAGAGTTTGCGATTAAATGAGAGTGAGAGAGAGTAAGAAAAATATTATTAGAGCTATGATGATGTTGGTAGAACAGTGTTATGTGTATCCTACAAGAAATGCTCTGGTACACATTGAAAGAAAAATTGACTGAGAAGGTAGATGCAACCTGACACACAGTCTATTTTCTGCGACATGGAAAGCTGGCTATTATAAGCGTTGGATTGTTTATGTTTGCTCCGCCCAAGAGCGTTTCCTCTGAAAATATCATAAATTGAAGGCAATTTTGTTAACATACAGTCCAACTCCATAGGAACAAAACACAAAGAGCGTATTGAAAGATACGTACATGTGTACTTATTAAACACTTAAATGTAGCTTATATGTAAATGTTGAAATGCAATTACTTTTGAAAAATAGAATATTTCCTATTCAGATTTGAAAACCTCAGACATAAAAAAATGGAAGTGTCACAATCTGTTTTTATTTGTTCAACATTAAACAATAATCTACTAACTGTTTTTAATTATTCAGCTGTATTCCACTGGAATCGATTTATGGCTCTGCTTTACCTCATATGCTGGCAGCTAATGTTCACTGATTCAGTATGACCGCATCAATGAATTTAGCCAGACGACAACAGTTTGAGGTTTCAAGATAGAAAATCTAATTAATCCAGTCGTCAATGGAACACAAGGTCCAATCCAAACACAAACTGTGCTTTTAACCCCCCCAAACTGGAGACCGGCCCGGGGTCATTTGTGTTTACCAGCTGGCAGCACTTCAACGAAACATTCCAAAGCCACGCGTGCTGTTTGCAAAAGCCATGAGTTCGGAGTCTTCCAGGCTGTCAAAGCCTCAAGAGATACGAACTTTCATAAACAGTCAGACACAGGTAACAGGTAACCTGTGTCTGACTGTAAACAAACGGATCAGTCTTCCTCACGCACTAAAAGAAACGCACTCTCTGCTGGTGTCCTTCGACTGAGCTCACAGGTGTCCAATCCACCACATCGTGTCACTAGAGTCCCTGGTCGATTCTGCGAGAATGATTTTTAATCCCTGGCCTCCAAACTGTAACGCTGTGATACAGAGGCCCTTCACATGTCTCACTGTAAAATGTGCAACGAGGACTGGTGGCATCCACAGCCCCGACCCTTTGGCCTGAAGTTAATGAGGCAAATGGATATTGTCCACATGAATCTCTCAGGGACCTACTTTGGGTGGGGGGGGGGGTCAGAGTTATCAGGACGGCCAGGCCAGCAGAGGCCCAACACAGGTTGTGCTGTAAGAATATCAGGTGGATGCAGTTGTTGAGCAAAAAGTACTCATGCGTACAAACTGCAAACTGGCAACAGGTTTTCAGCTTGTTTGTACCAAAATAAACCTATTTAAGGCTCACATTTGATAAAACTAGTTTGCTAGCAAGGTAGAAGAAGGAGGGCACAACTTTCAATCAGCCCAAATGACCTCTTCTGTGCTGGCATCATCTTAAGACTTTATCGGGTCTTATGTCGAACCTGTAAGCTAGTCAACCACAGACGACTGAGCAAAGCCTCTTCACTCTGTGCAATGGGAAGTGATTTTCAGGCATGCAAAAAGTTTCAGAACGGTGCTTACACTCATTAAAGATGACCCGGTCTAAATCGGTCTGCCCCGGTCTACCCCGGTCTGCCCCGGTCTGCCCCGGTCTGCCCCGGTCTGCCCCGGTCTACCCCGGTCTGCCCCGGTCTAACCCGGTCTACCCCGGTCTGCCCCGGTCTACCCCGGTCTGCCCCGGTCTACCCCGGTCTGCCCCGGTCTGCCCCGGTCTGCCCCGGTCTACCCCGGTCTGCCCCGGTCTGCCCCGGTCTGCCCCGGTCTACCCCGGTCTGCCCCGGTCTACCCCGGTCTAACCCGGTCTGCCCCGGTCTGCCCCGGTCTGCCCCGGTCTGCCCCGGTCTGCCCCGGTCTACCCCGGTCTGCCCCGGTCTACCCTATTGGTGGACTCCGCTGTAACAGAACATTCCCTCACAATGAAACATTTTGATGGTCCTTGATATTTTCTCTCAAATCCCTCAATATGATGCTTCTGCCAGCTGTTTTCCTGTTGCGGTTAGCTTCCAGATATATACAATATTTCAGTCAGGCATTCTCAACAGCTATATCCTCAAAGACTGCATTGCAAATCACAGTCTCCCTGACAGCAACAAACTAGGAACCATATGGTATTTGTGGATGAAATTGAACAATGACTCACGTGGAACACAACCTAACAGGAAAGATGTTTGTATTAAGAGATGTTTGCAGTTTGATGGAAATCTTGCTTCAACTAATGAAAATGTTGAAAATAAAATCACTTATAACAGCGTGCAGCTTTATCCTTTGTTAAAAATCAAATAGGTCTTAAAGAGCATGCAGCATGAGCTTTTGCTTACAATAGTTATATCTTGGTGTGGTCAAATAAGCATTAAAATAGCAGTCAGAATATGGTTCCCTATGACTATATTTGGGTATTTTTGAAAACGTATGAACAGATTTTGGTGTCTTTGAAATTACCCACAATGCACTACTGTAAACGTCATAAAGACTATCCACTGAGCAGAGCAGGAATATTTCATAGTCATAACACATGCACACAATTCTGTTTGAATTCTTAACATTATGATTTTACATTTTTGAAAAAACATTACTACTATGAATATTTAAATAATTAAAAAGCTAAATGTATATGTCCATAATAGAAGTCACCACACCATTTTTTCTTACGTTTAAGTAATTTAGCAGACACTTTAATTTTCATACTGGTTCATAATGGGAATTGGACAAAACTCTGACGTTGCAAGCTCCACGCTCTAACCCAGTGAACCACACAGACCGCAATGCTTAACTTACATTATACACTAGTGCCCTCATCTGGCAGTATTAAGAAAAACATCTTGATATCATGCAGAACCAATTGGGTTGGAATAGTTAAAAATTCACACCATTAGTCTCGGATATTTACAACATTTTTGAGACAGCCTTAACGGGTGCAAACCAATTCTAACCATAGAAGAAACACCATCTTAATTCACATGAACATCAAGCTATGACCAAACCCGTAGTGAAAAGCTAGTTCACCTATCTGAAATGCAATAAGAGTAGCGATTTCAGTTAACCAGGTACATTATGTCGAGTAATAAATAACGCATTCTGTGACAAAGACTGGTAAAGACATTGGCTTTCAAATTCAACAACTGTTCCCAAAAATAATATCAGTATTGGATGTTATTGAACATACTGGTTATACAGCTCATATAATCCATATTAAGAAAAAAAGCACTCAGCCAACGTTGTCTTTCCGAGTTGTTTTTAATATAGTTTCACGTGAGTTGTACGTTTTAGTTGTATGGCAAAATACTGACAAAAGAGGAAAATGAAAAAACACTTTACATTATCTAACAGGGGTCTTGGGAAAATCGTTTTTCAAAAACAATGATTGTCAATAAAAAAAATTTCTAGAAGCCAGTATTCCGTATCACAGACAGGAAGGCTTCGCTTGGCCAAGACAATACACCAAAATACATGGTTTGAGTGCGAAATTTATTTTAAAACGTGATGTTGATATTCAAAAGAGCTATCGAGACAACGATCGTTGTACAGGAAAATGTTTATTCGTGTTTCCCACAAACAATTTACAAATCTACATTGCCACAAAAAACTACCTTCAAGAGCCGTTATAGTGTACAATCAGTTTAGACAGTAAGTAGGCATTAGATATATATCCTAACTCATTACAGGAACATGGTCGGAAGCACAGAGGCTGGTTTAAACAACGATATAGTAGTTGGTCACACACACTTCAATCTTTTTGGATGAAACTACACAGGCTGGGAAGCCTTTTGTGAACAAGTTTGTTCACAAAAGTCAAAGTCTCAATTATAAATAGTTAATTCCCATTTCGTTCCAGGCCGATACATGGGAACATGCCAGAGAATAAGTAATGAAGTGTAATTCTTCATCTGTTGATGTCAGAAAAGGAAACATACAGTAACCTTTATATATGCACTGGTCTAAATAAATACCCTCATAGACAAAATATACTAGTCACATAAAGTACTCACTCCTGCGCTCAGTCATGCTGATGCGCTCAGTGCATAAATATAATTAGTACCACAACTTCTTTTACAGTCAGAACTACACTAGTTTCACCGAAATACCTCCAGCTAAATATCCTCAACCTAGCTGAAACAGACTGTGCATACCAGTGAGCTTGTCAACCACCATTACCAACAGCATCTGCTAAATGTGCATAATTGTATCATTCAAGTCATTCCCTAATATATATATATATATATATATATATATATAAATAATGTCCAGTCCAGTGAACTTCCCATACCAGGACAGAAAGAGAACTGGTCCATCCCCAATTATCATCTGAACCCTGGTGGGTCAAGGCTTGTAAGTAGAAGTGCTTCCAAACCACACATTTAAGGGCAGATTATCCTACCCACAGCTCAGAGTTTTATTAACCTACACAATCAATTTTACATTCTGCTGAGGGCGGTTTGGAAGAAAATGCTTAGTAGGTAACAGGATGTGCCAAAAATGCTAAAACATTTGCACTTGAAAAGGTGGCAGGTAAACAAAACCGAGGCATAGACTGCTGATGTTTCTCCAGAGATCGCTGACAGAATAAGGAAAGGAGCCAAAGTAAATACATCATTTCTGTGAATTATCCCTTTAAGCATTAGATACTAATTTTAAACAACAGATTTAGGATCAGGATCTCCCAAGCACAAGCCCAACTCTAACAACTACGAGAACAAATCCACATCTGACTCCAGACGAGCGAATAAGGAGAAACCCAGGCCTTCTAAAAGACATTGTGTGGCCCAGGTTAGACCTTGGAAAGCAGGCCTGACTCAGGAGCGCTGGCCTTGATGATGTTCTGGATCTCTTTGAATTTCGGATGCTCCTTGTCTCCCACCAGCTGGAGAAGAACCGACTCGCTGGTGGTTACTACGATCCCAATGCGAGCCATCCTCTGAGAGGCCGAGCATGAGAAGGAGATATGGAGAAAGTGAGGCAGTAAAATACAAACACAAATAAAAAAGAGAGACAGAGGCGGGTTAAGAGATTGTGACAATGTTGCTGCCTTGAATGGACCAAACCAACACTTTCCTACAAATATGTTCCCAGCATCAGTTCACAGTAATTCATATTTTATTGTCGGTAGCCCGTTTATGGTCCAATTCCAGTCAGAAAGTTAAACCAAATTTCAATTCAATATGTTCTTTGTTTAAACATAATTAAATTATTACAACTAGAAGTTGAGTGGTCAAGCGGAATTGGCTGGAAAATAAATGGAATTCACAAGAAACCCGAGGAAGAAAAAATGTAATGCATGAGATGCAATGTGACCCCATACCTCCAGTGAAAACATTCGGTCCATCATACTGCGTGAGGAAGTGGCGTCAGCGATGATGTGCACCTCAAAGCCCCTCGCCAACAGGTCCAGTGCGGTCTGTTGGATGCAGACGTGTGTCTGGGGAGGTGAAACACAGAGCAGAGGTCCTGGTGAGAAACTGAGGATACAGTATAGTGGCATCTACAGTTGTCCGTCTGTGGTCCAAATCACCTGCGCTACAAAACTAGACCACTGGATGGCGCCATCAAGTGGAAGCATTTTGGCCTCTGATCACTACATAACCATCTCCTCAGACCTCCAGATGCTGCATAATATACAGTATATGATGAGGGAGTCAATGTTTTCATTCAGGGACACAACCTCCACCCTCCAGCCCTTCGTCTCAACCATACCTCCACCCCAAACAGCACCACACTGCGGGCTCCAGGTAGGTCGGCCAGGGCTGCTTCGGTCTCTGGC
Organism: Esox niger; assembly: GCA_016801105.1. Lineage (NCBI taxonomy): Eukaryota > Metazoa > Chordata > Actinopteri > Esociformes > Esocidae > Esox > Esox niger. Next base: position 54,076 of record JACXGJ010002470.1, on the reverse strand, counting down.
AACACCATGGAGAACTTGGTTTTGGGGAACACTAGCCTGGCGCCAGTCAGGTCCATCTCTGGCACCGTGCTGCCCAAACCTTTTGGGTACTGCTCCGATACTATGACCGGGATACCCAGGATTCGAGCCCCCTGAAGCTACGCAGAATGGAGAGGGGGGAGAGAGGGAGACAAGTGGAAGAAGTACATATAACATTAACACGTGCCAACTCCGCAGAAACTGATAACAAAAGTGATTTATCGTATGCCCCCCCGCATTGGGAATCTAAGACAGATTTAATTGGTCACCTCAAACAGTGTGTAGACATTACCAGAGAAACGCTTACTCACATACCTGTTCACAACAACACGGAAAAATTGTAAGGAAAAAAAACAGAAACGTGAACAGCGCTGGTACTGCCAAGCGCCACAAAGCTCCATGCTGACTTAAAACATGTTTTTTTTACATTACTCTCACTCTCAGGACTTACGGTCCAGTCCTCTCCACCCATCCTGCTCGCTGCGTCCCGGAGGGAAACATGGTCATGGGAACATATGAAGCTGACAGTGGATCTGGTCAGTGTCCAGGAGACACAGAACAAAGCCTGTGGTTCTTTTACCCAGAGCTCTATTTAGTGGACTACGTGCGTTTCTCGAACAGAAGGAGTGGCCAGGCCCGTTCTATGCAAAGTACTGCTGAAAATCCTGTCAGACACTTAATGTGATTGTTAGGTCTGCTGATATCAGTACACCTGCCAACTAGGACGGCGTGCTAATGTGGGTAGTGCCTGAGGCACACAGCTATGAAGGGCAAAGATGGCATGCGCACGTAGAATAATTCCATAGGCGGCTGGTGGGACCTAAATTAGGGAGGGTGGGCTCATAGCGATCGCCAGAACGGAATTAATGGATCAGTATCTAAATGCATTTCATGTGTTTGATTCCAATCCATTTAATGTTTACATACATGGACAAACTTCCAGTTGGGGTATTTAAATGTTTTTAAAGGGTGTGTTAAAAAAAGGGCAATTTTACCAGTCTCTGTCCCACACTGATGATGTCACCGAAGTACTTGATAGCCGGGCGAAATCTCTCTTGCATATCACAGCAGAAGAATACCGTGGTTGCCGGGACCAGGTTTCCCAATATTGTCACCTGAAAAAATTATAAAAGGATGATTTCTGTTGTCTCTTACCATCGTAGTTTTACATTAGCAATAATTAGGCTTAGTAAACAGCTTTATCTTGAGGATAAATAAACATTTCATCAAAATACAACAAAATAAATACACCACCTCCAAAGTTGTCTTTTTTGTACACAACTGGACACAGGGACAGGTGATTTAAATTCCAACCACATTCATTGAAAAAGAATGTTTAACAAATCCCACCAATCATATTAAACTTTGAAACCATTTATGCAATAACATTTAAAAAAATCCAATATCTGAACTTAGTGGACCCCTATATTGACTACCATATTAAATGGCTCCTATTTTAATCAAAATAAGTACAAATTACTAGAAAACAGTTATTCTGTGTCCAAAGTATTCAGTATACCCTTTACTTCCTCCACATATTTTGTGTTATAGATTAGACTTGTGATTACATTTTTTTTGCCATAAATATATACACAATATCCGATAATGCATATCATGTAGCTTTCATAAATATTCAGTATTTCATTGAAGTGCATTTGGCAGTGATCACAGCTTATAGCCTTTGTTGTGCCTTTACTATTTCTAGCTTTGCATGCCGAGATTTGGGCAGTATATTTCATTTTTACTCGTGGACCCTCTTAAGGCTCGTTAGATTGGATATATACACTGTAAAAAGGCAGAAGAGATCAGCACAAAGCGCAAACGTCAATGGCATGATACGCACTTCTGTCCAGAGAATTTGACAGATATATCACTATTGGTCTATTTAAGACGTGTTGGAAATGCCAAACCGTATTTTCACACAGTTAACAGAGCTCATACACCCATCGATTCCATGTACATGACAATAATTCAAAAGTCTTATCACAGCCCATCTCCTCAGCGAGTTAAAGATGCAGTCCGTACTATGATGTACAGCATGTCATCATAGGTACTCACATTTGGATGGCTAATTAAGGTCTGCTAATGATTCTATGATAAATGATGCCTAAGTAAACAACATATTAAACATTCAGCCCAAAATGGAAGTTTATAAATAATTAATAGTTAATGGCAAAAGTAATTTATTTAACATATTTTTAAGTTTCGAGATTTTGTATTTGTCGACACGTTGAGATAGTGGGACTATCTCAAAATGCTAAAATATTTATGTATTTTTAGAAATCGGAATGGTAATTCTAAAGCAGAGGAACGCGCCCACAGACAGAAGCGACAAAGTGTCATTAGTAAACCGCTACAGATACACCGACACGTTTTCAAATCACACTCAATGAATATAATTTTTTTTCGGAACGTTATTATATATTATACTAGAACAGAGAAAATGTAGAGTTATATTATTTGCAACAGAAAACGGTTGAATCTTACATCGGTTTCCAAAGGTACAAATCGTAGCTTGCATTTCTCTGATATGATAAACCCTTTCGGGAGATCTATGTACTGTGTCCACTCGTCCGAATACAGTTGAATCATAAATTTACGATGGAGGTCAATCTGGCGTCCGTAGATGGACAAAAACTTCTGAATAAGCACTTCATATCCAGAACCAACAGGCACAGAGGACGGGCGCGAGAACGATGAAAATGAAAGTAAAACCGGGACATGATTGTTGTTGCTGTGACCATCCGCCATGATTCCTGGAGCTGTGCAGTGCTGTACAGAATCGTGTGGCGTCCAGGCGGGGCGCAAAATACATTGCGACTCCAGAAATACATTCAGTAGAACAGACATGCTCCAGGTTCGGGATATTACCGAATTTACCATACGATTGCATATCTGTAACGTTGAGTCACATTCCGAACACCCCTAAAATTTAAAATAGATAGCTTACCAGGATTTTAAAAAACATATTTTTTTGTTACGTTTGTATATTATTTAACATTGCTGTGTAGACTATCCATATTTTTGTATATTTGTCTGTCTGTTTATTTAATAAATATAAATAATACTTGCCGTAGGCAAAAAAAATGAAACTATAATGCCTCTTTCCCTGCTAAATAAAATGGCGCCTGGCTTTGTGTATATTTTCTTTGGGGTTTAAGGAAATCATTTAAACCATATGGCTAATTAATGTTTTAAAGGGAGTACTGGGACCAAATGGTTGTGTTTCAAAAAGCATATAGCAAAAGTCATAAAGGAACACAGAATAAAATCTTAAAATGTGTACTACCTCATATTCTGTTTTCAGATTTTTTTTGACTCCATTATAAAGCAGGATAATTTTGTCTTCAAGACAATTAGTAACTGACTGCACTTAACCTTAAATTGTCCATCAGTTTTGCATTATTTTTGATAGCAACCAATCATTCATAGCTGAAAATCATAGCTGAAACTCGCTGGATTAATGAAATTCATTATATTCCAATTAAAAAACAATTATACATTTGGAATAGACCTCTCCAAACATCAGTTGTGTTTTAATTTGCCAGGTTCGATAATGTTTGTATTTTATGTTTTATAGATTCAGAACATTTAAAAATATAAATCAACATATCCCTAAGGTCTTGCAGAGCAAACATTTTTGTAATACAATACTAACAAATATAAATCAGTCTTTAATGGGTTAACACAATACAAATCAAACCACACACTTCACTTAAACATTTATTATTTCTTCCACATCACTTTTCACAACGGCACAGACTTTCCATTATCATTAAGGCTACATGTGTTAATGAAGGCTTTATTGGTAAAAAACACACAATACACCACTGTTGGACCTAAAAGGGTTTTAAAAACCCAGTGACAGCAGCTTGTATGGGCCCCATCAGTGCATACAAGTCGTAAACAAACAGTACCCTGAGAGAATCAATGCAACAGGTGAAATGTAACTAGTAACAATTTCCTTAAAGCAGCAATAGCACCTTGTAACTTGTTAATGGCAAGCATGAGCCTTAATATCTTGCTATAAGACCTGCAGTGATTCATTCCCTCAACTGTGTACAAAAGTCCACGACAGGACCATTGAGGTGACAAGACATTAGGAAATCACAGACAACGCTTGAGTTTAGCTTAGTAATGTACCGTGGTCCAATTGTGATGGTGCCAGTGTTTTCATTTGGGTGCAGAAACTCCACAGTATTTTTGAGTTAATATTCAAGAAGCCAAAGAGTCAGTCAAAGAGCATAACATTACAAGATGACATTGATATTTTCGTATTGTATTACAGTCTATGGAAGGTAATCACACCAATTGGACAACCAATTTTCTCTGTAATGGAAGAATATATGAAAAACATTTGTGATATAAGCTACAAGTCACATAGACAGTTCAAATAAAGCCACACATTGAAATGGGTGAACTAACTAAAATGCAGCTGAATTGTTTTTAAACAACAATTTACTTACAGGCTTGATGTTAATGGAAAATAAACTCATATTTCTCATTATGGAAAGATGGGTTTTGGCTAAAAGCAAAGCTTGAATTACTAGGATTTTAATTATTTTCCACCAAATTTGTATATGAATTGAGTCCCTTTGGATTTGGTACAACTAGTACTCCATAATAACAGACATTGTGTTAATATTCCTGACACACCAGACATACATAAGAAATTCATTCTCAAATTAAATGTTGATTATCAAATTAAATGATGAATGACGTGAATTCAGATTGAAAACCATATTTAAAAATCATCAAAATAAAATAAATGTTGGCTTATCAAAGGTTCAACCAAATCACGATGGAATAATTTAAGCTAAAATAACAAATATTTCAACTATCTGTACATGATTTTCAAACACTGCACATATACTTCATTAACATTGTTCATTGTGCTTAAATGTAGTGATACATTTGTTATAACACTAGCTAGGCTGATAACATTTCAGTAAATGTCATTGATATTCACAGCATTTTTGACATCGTAAACAATATTCTTCTTCACCAAACCATAGTTTAATTAGCTTTACAAATTAACAATATTATATACATAGTCAACTCATCAATTTGATTTTGATTTCTAAACAAATTCCAGGGTTCAGTCAGTCCTGCAGAAGCCGTGTTTTGTCTTCATCTACTCACATAACTTATAGGATATATGGGTATGTTACCAGCCGGCTCCATGAGGAGGCTGTGCTCTTGTCCAGTCAATTCAAGACAAACATGACAATCATTGATTGCACAGAGTGATGGCAAGTTAAAATGATAACGCAGACCAGCCAGTATATTGCAATCTAAAACCATATGGCACACTATGTGATTGTGGCGGTTTGAGGTTAATCTGGCTCTCATGGTGTTTATCTTGCTAGACAGGATTGACTGAACTGGACCTTTTAATGGATACTCTTCACAGCCATTGAGAACAGTGAACATTTCCACTTTGCTTCAGATTTAGATTTGAGTGCTAAGTACAAAAATACCCACACTCACTGCAGTAAGCCACTCTTGAAGAGTCAGTTAAAATACTTAAATGTTACAATAAAAACAAGTTATTCATTCATTCGTGGGCTTGGAACTGAACCGCTGGAACAACTGCAAACCTTACTCATTTGACAGTACATTTACTTTTAATTAATTGAACAGGTGGTCTAACCCAGGGAAACTTTAAGGAGCATTGCTCAAGGGCAGACTGATTCCCTTCACCTTTACTCCTCGGGAATCTATTGCTCTAAGCACTAAGATCCCTTTTAGTCAACATGTGATCTTGGCCCTATAAACATATTAAAATGTCTGCATATTAATTAATGGCACTTCCAGATCCAGGCGAATCCTTTTCAAAGTCATGAGAATTGTTTAATTTCAATTCACCTGGATTGGAAAACCTCAAATTTTTTTTGATGAACTCAAATGCTCTAAAATGGGCAGAACAAATGCTAAAGCAAATATGTCTAAACTTGAATGTTCTGATAAAAAAAATTATGACATGGGATTATGCTTATGAAATAATTTATGAATAGAACTGGTAATGTCACAGGTAATTAACAAGTGTATATGAAAAGGTACACACTTTTATACAAAAGTAAAACCAACTTATAGACTTCAAAATACAGGCTTGGTGAAAAATTACTGATATCTAAACCATAAAGTGTGTCCCAGTTTAATTTAATGTCAAAAGGTTTTTACAGGTATGCTGTATAAAATTCTAGTCAGTTGGGAACAGATCTTTGATATATCAATACCATGTCATCTGATATACAGACTGGAACAACAACTGACCAATCCATTCCTGCATTTCAATATAAGATATTATATAGAAGACTTGCTAAGGATAGAAAGTTCACTCTGTAGGGCACAGAACAGTACAGAGTGTTCGGGATTCTTCAAAAATCAACAATTTATGTTACAATACTGGAAAAGGGCTGATCTGTGAATATTACGGGTTGGAGTTGAGGTTAATTTGGAAAACTACAAACAAAGCACCAGTGAACAATGAACGGCCACAATTTGTTGTTTGTTGTCGCATTTGTCTTCAGATACGCAGAGCGGAATGAGATCAGTGGGAATATAAAGATGCTTTTCCATGAGAAAATAGTGATATAAAATGGAGTTATCCTTACAAGCCAGATTTTTACCTTGATTGAGCCCAAGCCGCCAAAAGTTGTTAGCCAATTGCACCGCCTACAGCAGAACCACTCGGCCAATCAAAGAGCCAGATTTGAGCACAAACATTTTCACATTGGTGAAAAAGAACTGTCACTTACTGTACTGTTCTCTGATCAATGCATTTTACAGGGAACTCCGTATAAACAGCTCTGGAAAAAATTATTAGACCACTGCAAAATTAGCAGATTCTCTGGTTTTACTATTCATAGGTACGTGTTTGAGTAAAAACAACTTTTGTTTTATTCTATAAACTACTCACAACATTATTCCCAAACTCCACATAAAAATATTGGCATTTAGAGTATTTATTTGACAATAACAACTGATCAAAATAATTGTTTTCAGACCTCAAATAATGCAAATATAACAAATTAATATGCATTTTTAACTTAGGAAAAGTTCAGAAATGTATATTTGGTGGAAAACCCCTGTTTTTTTATCACAGTTTTCATGCATCTGAAGATTGACTTGGCCTTGGCAGGGTCTTGATCTGGTGGTCCTCCATCTACACCTTGATTGACCAGGCTGTGTGGCATGGAGTATTGTCCTGCTGGAAAAAACAATTCTCAGTGTTGGGGAACATTGTTAGAGCAGAAGGAAGCAGGTGTTCTTCCAGGACAACCTTGTACTTGTCTTGATTCATGTGTCCTTCCTAAAGACAAATCTGCCTGATTCCAGCCTTGCTGACGCATCCCCAGATCATCACCGATCCTCCACCAAATTTCACAGTGGGTGTGGGACACTGGCTAGTAGGCCTCCAGGTCTCTGTTTAACCATAAGATGACCAGGTGTTAGGCAAAGCTGAACATTTGACTCCATTACTCTACGGTCCAATACTTATGGTCTTTTGCAAACATCAGCCTGGCTCTTCTTTGCTTCTCATTGATGAAGAGCTTATTTCTAGCTTTGCACGACTTCAGCCCTGCCCATAAGAGCCTGTTTGGAACCGTCCTCGCCGTGCACTTCACCCCAACTACTGTTTGCCATTCTTTTTGTAGGTCACTTCATGTCATCCTACGGTTGTTGGGTGACATTCGAATGAGATGACGTCATCTTGGCCAATGGACAGTTGATTTCGCCCTCCGTCAGTCTCTAGCTTTGGTGTCCCCAATGTCTGTTGCTTGACCTTGTTCTTATACACTGTCTTTGACATTTTCAGGATGGAAGCAACCTGACAATCACTGTGTCCCTCTGCCAGTAAAGCCAGAATTTAATCCATCTTTTCCTCATTCCAAGCTCTTTTGTCATGCTGAATAGTTATTTGTTTTATTCAAATTACCTTTGAGGTAACACTCGCACAGTTTTTGCCATCCAGCTGGTCCTATTGCAAGAGGATAGTGATGACCACAGCAGTGGGTTTTATACATTTCCTCATTAAATTAGATTTGGATCAGGTAATCACCTAATTAGTACCTCATTAAGTAAAATTAGGTGTGCCTGTGTTGGAGTTTAACAAACAATGGAATGGCATGGCTGCCATACATGTAGAGATGCTGATTTAAGAAAAATTAGGAGTGGTCTCGTAATCTTTTCCAGAGCTGTATATTGGGACAGTAAAGCATACTGCGTTGCAAATAGGCTATAAAGAAAAACATCTGTAATTGCTACGATTTCCTATATGTGGCTGTCAAATATCCGTTAATACAAATTTATCCATATGGGGAAATACCCTGAAGACTAAAATCAGTAAAATGAAGCAAATTATCGTCACTCAGCATTCACTGGGTCTCTGAACAAATTCCACAGGGGGGGTCGGTATGTGTGATGGCCGATCCGACCTGTGGCACAGTCTCTCCAACGCCTGACACATTCGCCAACGAGTTCCAAAAGTATTTCAATTAAAACATGTGGCACTTGATTAATTGGAGGTGTTTTATTGACTTTAGCCACTCCTGTTATGTTGGTTAGTTGGTAACTAGTCACAAAAGTGTGGCCAAAGGTATTTTAGACGGTGGGGTTATTGCTCCCTAGTCGTTATCCAAGTGTGGTATTTGCCTGCCTCTGAAACGACGACCGAGAACATGAAACTTCAGCACAACCCATACGCAAACTAAATGGCAAAGACTGACAGGGGAAGGGCTGATTGTCAAGGTTCACTGGTCCCAAGTCAGTTTAGCCTTTACAGCTGAATAGATCTGAAAAGCCAGAAGGAGCGGGAAGGGAATCAGACACCCCTCCAGCACTCTTAAGTTTCCAAGAGTGCTTGTGGGTACAGACATCCCCCTCAGGCTGCCCTGCCTGGACTGGGTATTTCATGTGTTCACGTTCCACCCGAGCCAACAAAATCAAAGTGACATCCACCACAAACCCAATGATCTGTTGTCACTGGACGGTCACTTCAGAAAACGTCATTCATTATTAAATGCAATATATATAACACTACAAAGAAGCGGACCCAATTGACGGTCCTCTGTCCCTCTCTGCAACAACACGACTACATCTCGCCGTCATCTCTGCGAAGACAAACGAGGTCGTTGCGTTCGCTACGGTTGACGGGTTACAGCTTCAGCTTGCCAGCCAATATGCTGTCGTAGAGCCTGTCTGTGAGTGGAACATAGCTCTTCTCCGAGTACTCCAGGAAGTATAGGGGGTCACAGACGGTCGAAGGGTTGAAACCGCTTTTCACTAAATTGAATTTCTGCTGCTTGAAGGTTCCGGTCATTTCCATTGATTCCTACAACATACGGGCACAAGTATTAGGTCGGACGGTTCCCATTTACCAGTCTACATCAAGGCTTTTAGTTTTTTGTTAATGTCAGCTCTGACATTAATTAATTGAAACTCCTATGCTTATTATCGCTACAATCAATAAAAACAACTGCATAATATTGACTCAGTAAACCAACAACCTGTCAACAAGCTAGTTTTAACAGCTTTATGAAGAACTCTGCCTACTACCTGAATTGAAAGGGAATTGACCTCGACCCTATTAAGAACAGCATGTACTGAGATACAATGAATGACTTTGACCTGTCAATACTGCAGTGACCACATGTGACCAGAAGAGGTCAGCAGCACAATCACACAGTACATCTTAGTGTGGGATCAAGGCTTTTTGGAGCAGTTAGACATTACTATACACGTCAAAAAGGCATATTTACATTGGGTAAACACGCCAAATACACCATCTATGTACGTTATTTACATTGTGTAAACACGCCAACATCAGCGTTACTCACGGTATTTCCGTCATCAACGTTCAACACTGTTTGGCTACTGAACGTGTCTCCTTTGAAAGTATACTGGCATAATCTCTGACATCCCTACAAGCAGCCAATCATTCCTCTGCAATCACCGTCCTGCCCTCGGATGGAGAGGATTCATCTAACATTTAAATGCAATGCTAAACGTACCCCACAGCTATACACACACTTCCGAAATATCCGTCAATGAATTCCTGACCTGCAGCCTGATGAAGAGAGGTCGGGCGTAGGCCGGCAGGTTCTGGAGAACGTGGTCAAAAAGCTTCTTCCCGCTGAACTCGCACTCGGTCCTGACGATGATGGCGGCCATCCCAGCTCTCCCCTCATTTCCTGTGGTCGCATTGGGGCCTTGGTTAATCAGCTTCTGGTTGCTCCGGTTACGCCCCCTCTCATCATGGCCGCCCCACAGCACCGATGGGCAAACACAACTGGCCTGTGGCCTCAAGCGCAGTTGCTCCCAAATTGCACCCAATTCACTATTGTACACTACTCTTGACCCAGGCCCATAGGGTTCTGATTACATGTACTGCACTATGTAGTGTACAGGGTGCAAAGGGACGTAGTTCCACTAGGTGGCCTGGTCTAATTGGAAGCATTATGTAATTCATTCATCGTAAATGGGTACAATTAATTAACAAAGCCTCTCATAAATCCATCATTTGACGACATGCATAGACAGACAAGTAAGCAGACAGACATGTAGGCAGGCAGACAGGCATGTAGGCAGGCAGACAGGCATGTAGGCAGGCAGACAGGCATGTAGGCAGGCAGACAGGCATGTAGGGAGGCAGACAGGCATGTAGGGAGGCAGACAGGCATGTAGGGAGGCAGACAGGCATGTAGGCAGGCAGACAGGGACGTAGGCAGACAGGCATGTAGGCAGACAGGCATGTAAGCAGGCAGACACTACCTGGAACTTCCACTCCATACACGTTGACTTCCTGGATGAAGTCCACGAGTCCAAGCACCTCAGTGACTTCGGTTGTTGCCACATTTTCACCCTTCCACCTGAAATCAAGGACGTCAAAGAGGCTGTGAGCTGTTGCCTCAAAGTGTGTCAACACATGTTCCCTAGATGGACAGGAAGTGTCCAGAAATGACCCCATTGGATATTACGAGACACACCTCCCCACACCCACACATGTAGCCCAGACCTGAGCTGAAAGATCTGCTGACACAACTTTCAGATGGGAACTCTTTCAGAACTACATTAACGATGTTAGACACACTAAAACATTGTCACAGCGTTTAAAAATCAATTTACTTGGTCAAAGTCAATTTAAATGTGAATCATGACTACATTGGACCTTGGCAATGCATTCTAATGCCAGGCAATCATTGTATGTATGACAAGTGTTCAATCCGCTTACCTGGATAAGTAAAGATGAAGTTAAAAAGTACATAGAGTTGAAAATTAAAAATGAGCAAGCACGAGTTTGCCCTGTCGAATGGGCCATCAGTAAACTTGCCTTGCCATTGGTTAAGAGTGGCTAAGTTACCAGTCACTCTACCTGAAAGTGTCCCCCAGTCTGTCCTTAAAACAGATGAAGTCTTCAGCATCTTCGGCCATAAGGTCTCCGGTGTTAAAGTACACGTCTCCCTTCACAAACACGTTCCTCATCAGCTTCTTCTCAGTCAACTCTTTGCTCCCAGCGTAGCCGAAGAACGGACTGGTTGGACCAATTCTGGACAAAAGGAGGCCCGTCTCACCTAGGGAAAAGACAGAACAGCATGCCTACTACATACTATACCATAAGTAAACTCCAAATATTACCACTTAAGTGAACTACTACTACTTAAGTAAACTACTACTACCACCTCACGAAGTACTACTACAACATAAATGAATTACTGCTGAGTAAGTGAACTACTTCTATTACATAAGTGAACTACTAAACAAATCAGCAACTTCAACTACTACTACATAGGTGAACTGCTATTACTACATAAGCTATCATATTTCTACTACTACTGATTTTGAAGTACCACTACATAACTGAACTACTCCCACATTCTAGATAATTGAACTACCCCCACCATCACTACTAGTTCTTGTGTTATTACCTCGGTTTACGTGTTCACAGAAGCCCTGCTGGTTTCTCACAGGCTCATCTCTGACCATATCGTACCTGACCAGGTCATACTTAAATAGGAGCTGGAAGAAAGAAAAACAGCATTTAGGCATTACACTGCTGCCTCACAGCCACTAAGAACGAAGACCAAATGAGAACGGGAGAGGTTCTGGCACGTGCTACACTTTTATAAATAATCAAAAATCCCTCGGTCCTTCAAAACTTTGACTAATTCCGTTCGTCTGTCTTTGTCTGGCCTGAAACTATGAGACAAAGGACATCACGCATTCAGCCAGGATGAGCCGTGGTACAAGGCCCTGTGCCTCAGTGTATTCACGGCACCTACAGCAAGTGCTACTGGAGCTTAGTATGCTGCCATTGAATAACTACACTGGTTTCCTTTAGGGAAATAAAACAAAATGTGTCAAAGCTGTGTGTTTTCTGTACACTATATGAAGCTGTTGTTCTTCTATGTAGTTCATGCAATCCAGTTAATAAAATAAAATATGTTCCCGCTGCATCCTTCTAAACATCTCCATTACATTTCAGGCACCAAAAACTGATCACAAGCCACATCTGTCTCCTTGGCGACAGTACCCTAGCAACAAACAGCAGAGAGATAAAACCTTCTAGTCTGCACGCCTCACTGGTGGGAGCACTGGGTAAATTCAAAGGACACTCACAGAGGTACGACTGGTCAAAACACAAATAGCTACAAATAAGAACGCCACCAATAACGTTATGTGTATGCAAAAAGGCACAAAGAGCTGTTCTTAGGTACGACACATTGCAGAGTGCCTGGACATAGGGCTTGGCCGTGGTACATTGGGCATATACCAAAAGTTGCCTTATTGTTCTGATAAAGCGTCTACCGACACAATTAGAGCAGGAAAATCAAAGCATTTTTCTGTGGTATCATAACCGTGGTAACACAGCCATCCTATACAACAGCTCTCAGCCAATCAGAACCCAGTTTATATGTTACAATAATGTGTGCTACGTCTGTAAGTGTTCTAGTACATCAGAAAACTTTCCGTAAAAATGTGATTTTACTGGTAAAATCTAGACACTTCTGGGTGAATCTTGAAATTCCCTTTACATAGGTAACATGTAAAATCTAAACTGTGCATGTTACACTATTTGTTTTGGCAAATGTTTCCTAGAATGTGCTTTAAAATGACAATTTTAAGGTCGGGCATCACAATTGGGTGAAATATTTTACTAAATTACAATAACCAAAAGATACTCAAGTATCAGTTTTGTACGCTGAATTACATCATTAAGAAATCCTCTAACACTGCAGCTGAATAGCACACCCTAACTGCACCCACACCCAAACTGCACCCACACCCTAACTGCACCCACACCCTAACTGCACCCACACCCTAACTGCACCCACACCCTAACTGCACCCACACCCTAACTGCACCCACACCCTAACTGCCACCAATTGAGATGTTGTTTTGTAGACTTCAAACGTTTTGTAACTTTATTTGTGGCACAAGAGGCGTGGCTAGTGAGACCTAACTAAGAACAGTTAAAGTAAGATTACAGTGAGGATAGTATAATCCTCTTACCAGACTACAATTTATAAAGACGGTGCAAAGGGGATGTCTCATTCATGCTACCTGCTTCAAGGCTCAAACTAAATCCGGCCAATGCTATACATTCTGCGGGCCAAGATGGAAGACTGCCATTGAAGTCAAAACGAGGCGTGTTGTACAAGACAACAGTTGTCATCGGGGGGGAGGGGGGGTGATGCTTTTTTCCTTTCCAGAAACAGTCACATTGCGGAGGGACAACTAACTTCAAAGGGCGGGGTCTAAAGATTGGCAGGGCAAGGGGTCATTGGTGGAGAGGGAGGCTATATATAGCATATAGCTCATGTAGGAGGCTGCTGACACACTGTTTAAATTAGTGTAACAAAGTACAGCATGTTTCAGATTCTGGTGGCGGAGTCAACGGAGCTCTGACCTGATGAGCCTAGGATAGTAGGAACTTGAAGTAGTCCGTTATGGTTACTGCAAAAGTCTTTCACAACGAAGAACAGGAGCTAAAAAAAATAATCTTGCATTGAATGTACAGGATACTGTCCCATGTTCATGTTTTGAAATAAGTTAATATGTTTCTACTGTAAGCTAGGGAATCGATTGGCCCGGTTTGGTTTGAAATATCAATGCCAACATGTACTATGGGTTTCAAATTCAGAGCTTATTATACAAATAATTTCATCAGACTATGAACATTCTGAATGCAGAACTGAACAGTGAACATTCAGGTCAGTTCAAGCCTGTCATTATCGATTACCTTGACAAAGAGGAGGGAGATACAGGGGAAGTGTGCCTTATCGTCTTTTGTGTTTGAACTGGGCCCATGTGTCCAACATACTGCCCCTACCTTTGCTCCCTGTTCTGAACATGTCTCACCTCGCAGGAACCCCAGTCATCTTTGATCCCAGTTGAAGGAGTGCCAGGATTACAGCGCGCACGCACGCACGCATGCACGCACACACGCACACACGCACACACGCACACACGCACACACGCACACACGCACACACGCACACACGCACACACACACACACGAAGAGAGGAAGTAGGGGGAGGATATGTTGAGGAGGGGGAGAATGTGGGGGAGCTGAAGGAGGTTGAAGGGGAGGGACTAGAGGCCACATGGCACCCATGTGAAAAAAACATGAATATGTATGATTGACAGGAAGTCAGTATGTATGTTGTAGTTATATACTCATGTCAGTAGGTATGTTGTAGTTATATACTCATGTCAGTAGGTATGTTGGAGTTATACACTCATGTCAGTATGTATGTTGTAGTTATATACTCATGTCAGTAGGTATGTTGTAGTTATACACTCATGTCAGTATGTATGTTGTAGTTATACACTCATGTCAGTATGTATGTTGTAGTTACATACTCATGTCAGTATGTATGTTGATGTTTTATCTGTGTTTAACCACATGTTAGATTGTTGGGAATGCTGTTGGGAATGCTGTTGAGATTTCTTTCCATCCTGTTATGCTTCATTTCACCCTGTTATGTTGGTATTTTCAAATCAGAACTTACTAATACCATCAGATGTTGTGCATATTGGTGTTTACTTGTAGAGACTGTACGGTTCCACTGAACATATAGAAATGTTGACCATATTCTGTTCTTATTCAGCCCTGTTAGGAAAGAGAGTCCCTAACTGCTGGAAAACCTCATGGTCTTGTGAACCAACGGTCTACATTCACTAGGATTTAAGTGCCTGAGTTTGACCCATATGTTTTTGTAACTGTCAGACATGACCCTTTTTTGACTGCATAGAAAATAAAATACAAATATGTAAGTCATAACTCATAAGTCAGTTGTTTTTGTATTCAGTTCCCACGTGTTGTCAGCCACCAGCAACACCAGTAGAATTCTGGGTATGCACAAATGAGATTCAGATGGGAGTTGGGGATTGTGACATTCTCTCTCCGAGACAGTAATAGTTGGAATGTACAGTAGGAGACCCATTCAGGAAAGAGAAATTGCTGCACCAAGCCAATCTGCATCTTTATACACGCGCAATAATTCCTACTCACTCTGTTAACAACGGTCAGCTCGCAGCATCCCGACCTGCCTGAGGTAGTTGCTCTTTAACTATATATAAACATCCAAGGACAAAGCTGATCAATATTCACATCCCAATTTGCCACCGCCCACCAGAGGGCCACACCTCCACCCACCCCATGGCCACACCTCCACTCACCCCAGGGCCACACCTACACCCACCAGCCAGTAGCACCATCAGGGTGTCCACCTTGGAACCTGGTGGACATCCACAATAACGCAGCATATTACAAAAAAAATAAATAAATCGAAGCTCTCACCTTGTAGAAGAAGTTGGAGCGGCCCACGGCTCCGATCTTGCCAATGTGGTTCATGAAGCACAGGTTGCCCTCTGTGGAGCCGTAGAGCTCACACATGCGGATTTCGCCAAAGCGCCGATGGAACTCCCGCCAAACGTCCTGCCGGAGCCCGTTGCCCACCCCCATGCGCACTTTGTGTTCCTTCTCTCCTTTGGCCTGATGGGAAACGGAACCAAAACACAACCATGTTGGACACAAGCACAGCTGCTTGACAGTTACAGTATTACTGACACCAGAAGAAGCAACTGGTTGCAGATCTACCTCAGGCGCTAAATAAAAAGCATTATTTCTAATGAAAGTCTTATTACTATAGCTGATTAATGTAGGTTTTTCTTTTACCCATTTGTTATACTTTCTCTGTTGAAACTGGGTCTTTTTAACAAGTAAATTATAGTGTCACTAGGGACCAGATCCAGAATCCTCTCCCCTAATCCTAAACATAATCATTAATAAATAATACAAATTGGGTGGTTCAATTTCTGAATTATATTTAAAATGTGCTAAATTGACCCAAGATCACTATCCAGGGGTCACCCTCAGCAAGTAAACCGTGACTCTTTGATCCATGATCAAGTCAACTATAACTATGTACCGATTCAGTCATTGAGAGAAAGGACACCCTGTGGATGTTCAATTACCTTCAGGACAAGAAAGAGGAACCAACTACAATAAAGTTGTAAATGACTGAACTTCCCATTATGAATTAGTAGTATAGTAACTGGAAGAAAGCACATGTTGCGGCATTTTTCGGCGGATTCCTGGGGACAATCTATGTGATGAAAGACTGGGTCAAGTCTGACAAACCAGGCTTTCCTGTTTATCCTGAAAGACACGAACACTCAAACGTTTGGACACACTTGCCCATTCAAATGAATGAGTGAATGAGGTTATTGTACCAACATACATACATAGATACAAGTTACACCCAGCGTTGTCTAACCAAACATGGGTGTGTATGCATGCGCAGAATCTGTGTGCATGCATGCGTGTGTGCGTGCGTGCGTGCGTGCACGCGCAGAAGCTAACAAAGGCAGTGAGTCACACTGAATCGCAAAGCTGTGTTACTATGGACCTCGGAGAGAGAGACAGAGGTGTTTCTTCTTCCTCTCACACGTCACATTGTACAATGACTGGCACCGGACGGGAGAAAAACAAGGACAGATTGAATCGCATCCATTCATATCGGTTTGGGCCCTTTGCAAACAGAAATTAATGAGGACGGCCCTTGGCACGTGTTCACTACTCAGTGTTGTTCATGGGCTTGTGCAGGCATAACTGTTTATGGGTGTGTGTGTGTGTGTGTGTGACAGAGGGAGGGTGTGTAGACATGAGTGCTTGATACCATTCCACTTTGAGAGCGCTTAATGACCTTGTAACCATTTGGGTTGAGTGTGTTCACCAGCACACGTAGCATGCGAACGCATGAGAGAACCCAAAGTGTGTGTGACAGAGTGTGTGTGTGTGTGTGTGTCCATCCATCAGCGGTGGGACCTACAGCACTGCCGGTCTTCAACCCACATTCATTTGGATGACCAAACGAGAGAGGGAGAAAGAGAGCGAGAGACAGAGAGGAAAAGAGAATACAAGAGAGTGAAAAAGAGAGAGAATGAAAGAGTGTGAGGAAGGGAGAGCGATAAAGTGAAAAGAAAAGTGAGTGAGAGAGAGGAGGAAAACAAGAGACAAGAAAGAAAGTGGAGTGGACAAAAAGTTCATTCAGTCCAGAATCCTTGGTGGGCCCGGTCAGCCAGAGTGGAAAAGTTCTGTCCTGATTACGAGGGAACCGATACAGCTCTGGAAGACGAACACCAACCTAACAAAAGACCCTCTTGTCCCTGCACCAAAACCCACCACGGACGAGCACAATGTTATCTAAACGCTTCTTTGTTGGGATGTACAGCAGCTGACCGTTAAGGACTCCGAAAAGCATAGTTATTGGAACAAATTGTGAAGAGGTTTCTCTCGTGTGAGAAACCAACCCTGGACTTCAGTTATGGTGCTGCAGAACCAAACTCACCAGATGTTAAGGGGTTATTGTGGCGACGGGAATTTCCTACAAAAACATTATCGGAATTTCTTAAAACAACCAAATGATCAGCCTGTAGATGCAGTCTCGGGTGCAACATTATAGAATAGCATGGCCATTTTCTAAGAAAAAAAAGTTCTGGATAAGATTGTCTATTAAATAATGTAAATTTAATGATTACCTTAGGTTGGTTGCACAGATATCGACAAACCTCGCCGATATACTGGAAGATGGTTACGTCATAGTCCCTGCAGTCATTCCAGAACTGTGAGGCAGAGAACTTCTTCTTTAAGACGCAGGTGGCCCCTGGGGAAGAGGGAGCACAAGATGAGGCACATTTCCAGGTGAATGTTTTAGGCATGTGGTGCTTTATCGGAGGCAGTGGGAACGAGAATGGGTTAGAATGGTTTTGGGCCGGATTCGAACCCACACTCCAGCAGTACGCATGTGCACCGCATGCAGCAAACAGGCCCACAGGACCACTCGAGTCCTTGTCTCAGAAACGGGTCCAGAATGTCTGAGTCAGAGAGCAGCTGAATATTCAGAGGCACTTCGCTTAGTGAACCCTCTCACAGGAGATCATGCCTAACTGAAGCTAGCAACAAGCTAATCAGTGTCCCCAGCATTTACTTCGCTACCATAGTGTGTGAGCCGGTCGGAAAAACTCGGCAGGCTGTGGACGCGCCCCGGGAGGACTGTGAAACTTGTCATTAGTTGGAATGAATGTTTTCTCCGATGACACGGAGAAAACCTGGTCCGAGGCTTTAGCCGCAGCGCACGTAACCGTAGAGTCATGTTGTCTTCGCGTTCGCAAACTGCGTTCTGGCGTAAACTGGTTGGGTTTCATTTCAAACGTATCAGGACGATTAGGCTACAATCTGGACCGGAGACGGTCCCAACACTCCCACAAAAGCTCTATATTGCATTGTACTTGCAAATCTGTCAAATGACTTTTGACCAGGAGCGTTGCGACTCCGGCTGGGTACCATACGTTTTGATAAAACCACCAGGGGTTGGCCACCTTCATCGACTGAACTCCACCTTGACGAGAGTCGGCGCCTCACCAACCTGTTAGTAAGTACACACTGTTGAATCGACCCCAAATGACGCGCAATAGAGCACTGATAAGAACCAGGGCCTGTGGGGATCAGGTACCAAGTATGGCAGTACAAAGGTGATTGGTTGCCGTTCAGGACGCCGTCAGACAGGCATCCTCCAAACGGCACTTGGCCAAAACCACAGCACAGAAAACATACAATTACAGCTCCTGCATAATGCATGTGATCAGAACTCATGACGCAAGTGGGTTGTGTGTGGGTTGTCCCCTTTGATTCAGACTTGTTGAGGAGAAATGGCTTAATGTGGCCGTCGTGATGCTGTATGCCGACTTTCGCTGTACTGATTCATGACAACCCGAGCTGTCTGTCACACACATCCATGCAAATTCTGTTTGGATAAGTTGTGGTTCAGTGTTGACATGTACATGCCTGCATCTATGTGACAATCTCAAATATTCTAAATTCGAGCGACGTCACGTAAACAAGCCCTCATTATAATTCATTTCACTCAATGTCAACAATATTATTTTACAGCCATCATGCAGACCTCAATTCATTTGTCTTTCCGATGCTTAACGTTGACTGAGCAGTTAATTGAGGGTAATGGAATAGTCCTCAAAGCGCAAGCCTTGCTCCCCTCCGCTGCTTCTGGCAGGCCCAAGTAAACACAAAAAAGATTTGGAAGAAAACCTCCTGCCTGAACCCAGGTCTGAAGGTTCAAATCAATGACAACTAAGGACATGAGAACAAAAAACAAAAGGCACTTTAAAATATTGCCCTGCATGAAATGGGCTCTGAACACAAAATGTGTACTGAAAAAATGAGTGACCATGATTCTGTTACACTGCTTCCACCCAACCATAACCCTAACCCTTCTCGTCAGAAAAAAGATTACCTCAGGAAACTAAGGAAGCTGCTTTGAATTAGACACAACACCAACGCTACGTCTAAAAGGGCAAAGCCGCCTCACCCAGCTCGATGGTTCCCCCGACACCAACAAGGGAAGCCGCACTGTGGTACAAGGGCAGAGGGATGTAGACCACGTCATCCCGGGACCCTCCGTAAGCCCAGAAACCTGCAGCAGCCTTCAGGGACTGGAGATGAGTGATCACCGCCGCCTTGGGCAGACCTGCAAAACAGCCAGAAGCGCTGTAGAACATTACGACAACCGAGAACTTCACTTTGACTGAATGGAACGTTTCAAAATGTGGCCTGCACATCCACATCTTGCTCACAGAACACTGGATACGGATGTCAGGCCATTTGACATCACTCCCCCTGGCATGCATAACAACATTTCAACAAGAGACCTCAGAAGGGAGCCTACAGAACCTGACCAACTACTGTAATCAAATAAACGACTAAACTTCATATACAAATACCTACAGTGACCTGAGCAATATCTATCTAACTTGTAAATCTTGGATTTTAACTGCAGAGTGTCTGCAGTGTCACGGGTCACGCCAACACATTTTCAGACTCTTTTGCTAGTTCATATTGATATGTAATGTATGTATTACTGCCATCTTTTTTGCTTCATATATTTCTCAGTTATTACTATGTAGGTCACAAGAATATCATTGTTCAGAATGACGCTGTTTAATTCAATGCATTTGGTCAGTAAACCTTGAACTTGAACATCAATGCTGAAAAATGCAGTCAGTTGATGACAGCTGTCAATGCCACACGGCAGCGCCAGGTCTACCAACAGTGTCGGCTCCCTGTCGGTGTCTGACTGATAAAGGTCAGCAGCAGGACGCACCAGTAGTTCCGGAAGTGAATATGTACAGGGTGGCGGCCTTGAGGGAGGTGGCGGCCCGCAGGGCGGGCGGGGGGGGCTTGCCAGAGGCCTGCGGGATCTTATCCAGGAGCGTTTGGACACCTGTGCAGGAGCTTTGGTTCTTCACCGCCCACACCGAGATGCTGTCCTCCTGGAGGCTAGGCAAGATGTCCTCCAGGGAGTCCAGCAGGTCTGAGGGGAACAAAAGGAAGTGAATTAGTTCATGAATAACAGCCTGGTCCAGTCAAGACGGCACAAACAGAACTGTGAACAGGCTGTATAAACAGTAAATGGAAGGGTTGTGGGCACTGAGTGCTCTCACAGTATATTTAAAAACATGTAGAACACACTAATCCATGTTTACTTGTGTGTGAAATGCATGTCTGACTTTAATTCAGACCCGAGCCTGTGCATTGGCTTTCGTCTCCCACATGTCTAGTCACATATTTTGACTGATGAGGAAGGAGTACTGTGCCAGCCAGCAAGTGTATAAGAATGTACCTCTGAGGAAGACCCAAGGCATGGATTGCTGTAATAAAACGACAGGAGTGAGGAGATTAGATATTGCCAGTGAGTTAAATCTCAACACCCTAATATGGTCATTTAGCTGTTAAAGTTAACCCCATTCACAGTGAGTACAGTGGCCCATACCGTACCAAGAGCCGAAGACCCATCTACACCTTGTATGACCAACTCCAATTAAAGCAGTCCATCAGAGCAAAACCAAGTCAGTGACCTCCTGATAAGAATGTCTGTCCAGAGGTTGGAAGGCGAGTTCCATTCCCAGGGCAAGTCATTCAAAACACTCAAAAAATCCCACCAGATGTGTCCACGCCGGGCACTTGGCGTTGTGCTGCAAACAATCGGTGTCCTGGTGGAAGATGTGTACAGTCAGCTACTGTGTGCTCTAGAAATAGGAGACGGGCCGTTCTGGTTCAGACAAGGAAATTTGCAGCTATCAGGGTGTTGCTTATCTCGACAACGCTTCAATTGAATCCTGCAGGCGTGAATAGTTCACGGCAAAGCATGGTGGACCATTTAAAATGCACTATAGTCGGGCGTATGACATGCTGTGTGTTAACCATGAAGGTCCTGGGATTTGAACTCTTATACTCTTGTACAATTACGAACCCTTCTGAAAGGACAATATTACGTTATAACCATGTGTGCTACACTGCCAAAAACAATGCACTATTATATAAAGAACAAGGTGCGAAACGATATACATTTGTTTAAAGCGGCTCCAAAACATCCTCATAAAACACAGAAACGTTGTGAACCAGTTGGATCAGCCCAAGAAAATCTGTGATCCAGTTGGATCAGCCCAAGAAAATCTGTGATCCAGTTGGATCAGCCAAAGAAAATCTGTGATCCAGTTGGATCAGCCAAAGAAAATCTGTGATCCAGTTGGATCAGCCACAGAAGCAGTGATCCAGTTGGTAGTGAAGCAGTGCAGTAGTGGGCATTGGACTCTGCCCAGCAGACAGAAAACTGATACAACTAGAACAAATAAAACCAAAAACCATCAAAGTGTGCAAATAATACTCCCTGTGGCTTATCTCTTCTAAGCACACATCTCGACTGAAGGGTTTACACAGGGCTGAATGAGTGCGCATAAACTTGATCGAAAACGGATTTGACAATACCACAACGATCTGTCTGACAGCTGAGTGAAACATACGAATAAGCTGCTTCTCAAACTGTTCAAGGTGAACCAAGCATGTCATGTTTAATATATGGCACCACATTGTTTTGGGGGAAGGTAGATAACTTGGTGGATTTAATTATGCTGATTAATGTCCAGGACAGGGCCTTGCTCCCAGCGTCTGACCAGTGTGACGTGATTTGTACAGCTAACAAATAATATCTTAAAAAACTGTGTTGTATTTCATCTGCACTGCATCCTGGTTGGTTTAGAACAGTCTATTTTCACAGTAACCTGCATTTTTCATATATATGTGCATCATGCCAGTAGGAAATGCATTACACACTTCCCCGTAGTTTATGAAATTCACCCCAATATCCTCAAAGCAATAATGGATAGTATGCAAGCAGCAGGCGGCAGTAGAAAACAACTAAGAAATTATTAGTAACAGCGAGCCAATAGATTAAATAGTTGGAAATATCTACACTTCTAAACCCTCACTATAACACTATAATAGTGTATAATGACGTAACTATAGCGAGGATAGCAACCTGTGGCAAAATCAAAGATGCTTTATTGTTGGGGACTTCTTTCCTGTCCCCATTTTGAAAAATGTCCGTTTTGAGGGCTAAGTGTTAGGGCAAAAGTTCCAATTGGGGGTAGCATTGAAATTAGGGTGAGGCAGTACTGGTTAAGTTTAGGATTAGGGTATGGTTAGGCTAGGTACATTTAAGCATAAATGGCAAGTTAATGAGGTTACGATTTGGTTTAAAATTACAGGAAGTTGTAGGATTAGTCAAAATATTATTTTGCAAGAACAGTCAATTTAAATTGTTATGTAGACATGAGTATGTGTCTGTGTCTGTGCGCGCGCGAGCGCTTGTGTAAAACATTCCGGTTTCAAAAGCAATGCTGAATGTACAGTAACTACGTGGGAGTATTTGCTGGGTTGACATTCCACATGTCTTTTCTTGGATTTCCCAAAGAAGCATAAACAACAAAGCCTATAAATTACATTAGCTAGGAAATCTCATAAATATTTCACATTGAATATGTGTCAACTACACAAGCAGCAGTCGGTCAACTGCATAAGCTATGTTACATAGCCTGTATCATGTACACAGTACCTGCACCAACAACGAGAGTCTTGGCCCCACAGCAGTTGAAACAATGCAGTAATGATCTTGACTTAATGTTGGTGTTCAGGAACGCCACCGAACATCCGAGTTTGATTAAGCCGAACCAAACACAAATGAAGTCGGGCTCATTGCTCATAAGAAGCGCAACCGAGTCCCCTTTCTTCAACTTGCCCTGCTCAAGGAATACGTTGGCTACTTTGTTGCTCCGCTCGTTAATGTGTTGATATGTGTACGTTATTCCTTCGAAAATAAGGAACGGTTTGTTGGGAATTCGCTCTGCTTGCTGGACAAATGTGTCAATAACAGTTACAACTTTTGAATTTAGTTTGAATATCTCCAGTCTTGCGCCGTATCGAATTACTTTCATTAAATAGAAAAAATCTTTCCAAAAGTAAGGGAAAAACTGTTTTTGTACAACGTGCACAAAGAAAACGCCCGCCACTAGAGCTGTCAAACATCCCAACGAGAAAATCATGATGTAGCTCCAAGTCAATTCCTCAGCAAATAACAAATATTATAAACAGGAGGACACGCAAGACACCGTGGTTGTTAGGACTGCCGCGACCAGAGCATCTTCAAAAAATAACACGGATAGTGATGTAGCAGAGAGCAGTATACCCAGCTCCAGTCGTTCTTATTTATGAAACACGCATTGAATCATGTGACCTTCGTTGTACAACCGAAGGGGAGTGTCATAACAAGAGCGCGCATTTCGATCACGTCTGTGACGGTTCCGGACAGTACAGTAGCCTATACATGCAAGTAGATACATGTAATTATTCTAATTACATGTAATTATTCTATCAGAATGTCCAACACGCGTCTTCGACTGAAAACCGAGTTGGACAACTCTGTAATGTTTCTAAAAGCCGAGAACAATATTCGGGTTCACTGGATTCTTTATTATCATTATTAACAAGAAGTTACTTTAGTTTAACACTCGTCTTTATCAATTTGGGAAAGTGGGAACAGTTGACAAACCTTTCCATTTGGACACAGCAGAGCCTATTTTCCCCGTGGTTTACATTAACTACTTTGTCTTTTTGTTTGTAGGCTGTTGCCTGCCTGCGGGCGATTACCCCAAAATAGGTAAGTGCCGCAAATAGCCAAGTATTTAGTGTTTGGTAAGTGCCCGAAAGGTTGGTAGGTCAAATCCCAGACACAGCATGATAAAGAAGGCATCATAGTGTATCAACTACGCAATCTAGTGCCACATCAAGCTGTCTATCAAACTGCAAAAACACAATGATTGAACGTTTACGTTTAAGGATTTTCCATGTTAAAGTTAAATCTTTGTTTAACGGATTAAACAATACATAATGATTAATGGTTAAGATGTATCTGCAGAGAGCCCACTAGCAGGTAATTGGCATTCAATTTGCGTAGACAATTTAGCTTATACCGTTCGCTTATCTGGTACCTGTAGAATGGACGAACTCATTCGTTTACGGTCTTACAAAAGGCAAACCATGACGTCGTAGCGTGAAAGTCATTGTGGAATGCAGATCTTGTATTTGTTGTTTATGGTTGTCCGGTGCTTTGTCACAGACACTTTTTTATATGCAATATGTTTATTGCATACTAAAAAACTATAGAAATTACATTTGAATTTGCCTTGCCGGTCGGAGTCTTCAGCCGGTGTTGTGCGGAAAACCAGGATCGGTGTATTTTCTCCATTGCTGCTACTTGCTTGTGGATATGTTTGCCCTACGTTTCTAGTATAACAGAAAACGATGGTAACAGAAAACATAATTTATGCCAAAATGTTTAGGTGTTCGCGCAGGGAAGTATTCCGAATGTGTGCAATTTTGTGCTACGTTTTTCCTATAATATTAATTTATAAATACATATTTAGTCCCAAAATAATACGCCATTACCTCCCCCATCGGTCCCATGTTCATTCTCAGAGTTAGGGTTTTACTCTAGTCATACTGGGAGTGCAAGGTCTGTCTCATTTCAGAGACACTTGGCTACTCATATTGCAGTAGTGTGCCACAGATTATATTTACACTAGTGATAAAAGAAGCGGATTAAGTGTGGGGGGTAGAATTTCGCCAAGGCAATTTTCTTGCCTAACAAAATAATACCTCGGTCACGGACTATAGCTGGGACACAGGCGCAGTTACGTGAAGTATGTTTTTTTTTAATAAAGTGTAAATGAACCCAATGCAATAACAACCTGTAAAATGGTGGAAGAAGGACTAACAGGTGCCTAGCACACAATAACCGACAAAGACAGCGAAAGCAGAGAAAAAATAATTACAGATGGTGATTGGTAATGATGTCCAGGTGTGCAATGTGCTAAACGAGACAGCAGGTGAGAATGGTTGATGGTGATGAGTGGTGGCAGCTAGCAGACCGGCAACCCAGATCTCGGTAGGGAAGGGGGAAGAGTGCCTGGATATAGCCTAGCTGATAGCCTGACCCCCTTTAATTTGCTTGCTTTTTCCACTAGTGCAGTCACAATATAGGGGAGGAGTATAATTTCATCAGACAAAAAAATTGCCTTTTGTGTGGCACACGTGATTCTGAAGTGTGCCAGACCTTCAGTTCCATGACAGAGATGGGAGAAGAAGGCTGAACACCCCCAACCTCCAGGCACTGTATCACTGTCTAATTTTCTTGCTTTTGGTCGGAATTTTAATCTAGCTAAATCACTTTTAAAATATAACATGGACAGACGGCATAGATGGTGGCATATAATTGTTGGAAAATAGATTATTTCTGGTCGAATAGACCAGAAAAAAACCTGGCAGGGGCCATCGGTGGCTCGCGGGCCGTGCATTGAAGAACACCATGTTAAAGCAATGAGAGAAAACGGAGGGCGAGCTTGTCCAGGGTGGTGGGCAAACACTGGCCAGTAATCCAGAGTAGCATCAAGCCATGCGGATCTGGTGAAGTCTACACCCATGTTGATGAATACCGGGCCAGTGCGGATCTTGTTATTCCACACCATCCCATCTTACAGTGTCTTGTTTTAAGTCAAGGAAGGGTGGCTATGCCGTACACAGTACAGCAACTATTTGGATCCCAGTTCTGAGGTGGTGGGATGCCGTGTTCAGTCCTGTTAGTCTCTCTGGAGAAGATGGCTGGTTGGTGTGGCTGGAGTTTAGGGCCATGGTGGACCTGAACTGCCCCTTACCAGGGTGTATTTCCTGAAGAGGGTCTGATCGGGTTTGGGTTTGGCCGTCGTCTCCCAGAGATACCAGCTAATACTTTGCTCCTCTGCAACCTTCTGCATGGTATACAAGGACTGGTTTAAAACAAGGCTTGTTGTTTCAGCACCAAACACATGCAGGTCCCATTGAATGAATATCAAAGAAATTATCAACTGCAGTAATTTGTGCTGCTGTTTTGACCTGCTGAGTGAAATTGAATTTACTAGCATCCATACAGTACAATATCCAATAAGACAATAGAGGCACCAGTTGTCTGTTTGGTTCGAGAGAGTGCACATTGATTACAGGGAGTAGAAGCAGTGTCAACTATTTCTATTCCTGTCTGTAATGGTCAACCGCTCCACTGACAATGCTGATCTGGTAAATTCTAAGGGTTAAGGAACTTGAAACGCTCTCAGTTTCTTTTCATTATTGTGGTGGATTATCTGGCTATTTCCTGACATTCTGGATTTCTTTTGTTTAACCTTTTATTCATCCAGGAACTTCTACTGCGCTCAGCAAATCTCATTTACAAGGAAGACTGGTCTCATGTCCTGAGAACTTCACTCTATTTGTATGGCAGCTTTTAGTCCATATTATTATGCTGATGAGAGCTATGCTGAGAACATCGAAGATAAGCGGTTTTGTGTTACCTCACTTCTTGCTGAATAGAACACTGAGGTTGAATGTAGGTACCCAAATTCTAAATTGACCATCCTGGGGGATTTTGACTAAACAAGCCTCTAAACTAGAGCTTCACAGGTACAAACAACTGTGAGGGCAAAGTGTTCAACAGGACATGAGCCAATCCTGGACTCTGTTCACAGCACTGTTAAAGGGGCATACTGCATTATGCTACACCCCCCCCCCGGAAGAACTCAGACCACGTGATGCCCACAGAGACGTACAACTTCAAAGCCTGTCCAACAAATGTGCTGATGAAGTCGTTGGGGAGCTACAGACGGGGTTGATGCCTGTTCAACCTACACGATGCCAACGTGAAAACGCCACACAGACACATCCCCGTCCCACATCTACGTGTACAGAAGCATCCCGTCATCAATATTTGCATCGCAGCAACCACCAGCCATGGTCCACTGGGAAGCGAAAGACATCGAAACATCTCTCTGCTCAGAAAGACGATGAAGAATGTGACTTGGAAATTAATTTTATCAGTGGGAGGGTGTTCTGCATTGCCAGCAAGGACAGCAGGCCTGAAAAAGCACAAATCTGGAATAAAGGTCAAACAAACAAACACTAGTTTGTAGTTAGGCTGGGAAACGACTGCTTTTCTGTCTGATAGGCACCAGACAGATTACAAAGTATAAACTAACCAGTTATTGCAGTGGGACCTGGCACTGCAAAACAAGGTTACTATTGCAGATTTGACTGGCACCATTAACTTCACCAACCCCTCTCCACACCCACCCCTCTTGCCAGCTCTCACATATCCCATGCATTCACCCACCCCTTCTGTACTCACTCAACACCATCAACTGTACCTCCAATGCCTCGGTCAGGCGACTGAAGTCCGCAAATGACACCGCTGGTGGTTTGGTGGTTCTCATCGCCGGCTATTAGCCTTGTGCAGTCAAAATAGCCTGAAACTTAACACAACCAAAACAGTGGTTTACTTTAAGAACCGCCCCCATTAGTCTGACAGTCATATCAAATCCCAGGGACCATAATCTCCCACAATCTCAAAACTCCATGTCAAAATTCTTCTCTGTCCTGTCACCCCAGCGAAGTCGACTGGAAATACCGCAGACTTGCCCCTGGAGTCTATGGTATTACTACTAAATTGTCTGAAAGTCTACCTTGTGGGATCTAAAGTAACACCACACCTATAGCAAACATGACAAGTTAACACAACTGTTCCCCTTTATAGTTTGTCCATTTGATTACAATTGATTAAAAAAAGTTGTGTATCATGACTGTAGTGTCTGACTAACCACTTCCGGGTTCCAAATAAATACTTTTTGAATAACCCCTTGGCAGAAGCCCAACTTCATGCGTTTCCTCATGAAATTTACTTATTGGAATAAGGAAGATTTAAATTCGTTTAAATTGCTCAATGAGATTTTCTGCAAAAAGTGGTGCTTTATCATGGCTTTGTTTGATGCTCCTTAAAACGGAGCACATAAAAATAAATAATTCAACAGAGTAAATCCATTACTCACATTTGAGTTTATAGTAAAAGCCCACTGCATTAAATAACACATCACACCGACAAGGCAATATATCGCATGTCTTTGGATGAGAAGAGAAAAAGCCCTCCCGAACTAGATTTGATGTCTGCTGTACAAGGTACATTATATTATACGTCATTACTGCCAGGGATATGAGCCAGTCAGTATCACCCTTGAAGTTCAATTAAGCCTCAGTCATGCAAATTAACTGCAGAGTGGTAATTAGTTTGAAGTGTGCACACGTGCGATGTCTTTTCCCCACATCTCGGTTCTGCTAATAAAGGTAAAGCAATAAACAGTAGTTTCTACTGCCAAGTCATTTTCACGGTTCCTTTCAGAGCAGAATAGGCGCAATGTATTATACAACATCACCACCATATGGTGATTCAGTGTAACTTCTGGAACTAGTTTTCATCAACAACTAGCGGATAACACACCAGTTACTGAAAGCCTATAAGATAGGAAAACGGATGTGTGTGGAAAAGTAGCGAGACTAAGCTAGCAACCATTATTACAACCAACCTCTTACGGTTGAAATGCGACGGATACGTTAAGACAATGAAAACATGAACTCATTTTGCAAGTTGTATTTGGATCAGCTGTTTGGATATGGTTAAATTTTGGCCAATAAAGAAAATACAGGAAATTACAATTAAAATCCCACACAAATCTATTTTTAATTGTTTGCACCAAATCATTTCCCCGCTGACACTAATTAAAATACAGTAATTGCTATATGTATTAGCTTAAACAACATTAAAAAGCCTTGTTAGATCAACCTTACTTTTTAAGATATAAATCATTTCTAAACCTAACAATTTACTTACTATGGAGATTATAATAATAATGTATGAGCTTTAATACAAATGAGCATGCTATATCTACCTAAACTCTAATCTATTTAGTTTCATTATAGATCATGGTATTGTGAAATAATATAATAGCATAAGTTAATGCTGTAATAATGGTAATACAAATAACATTATTAAGCTATCATCAATTATTATTGGGCAATTGGTGCTGTTAAGTGAATAACGATGCCGCTACGTTTGCGTAACGTGGACAGTGATTTCCTAGGGCATGCGCGGTAGTCGGCTACGCGCATCCTAGAGGCATTTAAATCTCAGTGTAAAAGCCACCCGAAAGTTTACAAGCTGACATTCTTTGCAGCACGCACTTACGCCCTTTGCGTAAAAATGATAGCATGGATAGCATGGATGTTTACAACAGTTTGTGCAGGACTTTTTGCTCTTCTTATATTCCAAAGGATGACGTACCCGTTCTTTTGGGATGATTTGATTTATTACTTAAAGATTCTGAAGGTCGGAAAGGCGATCGAGTCTCGTATGCAAAGAGGAGTAATCACTTATCTCGACTGCTTTGTAAATCAGGCTAACAAGACGCCTGACAAGGCTTTCATAGTGTTTGAGGACCAAACACTTACATATCAGGACGTTGATAAAAGAAGCAACCAGTTTGCGAAAGTATTCAGAACTGAAGGTGGCTTGAAGAAGGGTGATCATGTGGCGCTTCTGATGAGGAATGAACCTGATTTTATTTGTGTGTGGTTCGGACTGTGTAAACTGGGCTGCGAGGTCGCATTACTCAACTTCAATATCAAATCCAAAGCGCTCCTACATTGTTTTGAATGTTGTGGAGCAAAATCACTCGTCATTGGCGCAGGTAGGCATTGGATACGCGAGTGGGTAATTGCTGTCAATCAAGATAAGGAAGTTGTCTACATATTTGAATTGCCTCCTTGCCTTTCCCGACTTCGTACGGATCTGAAACTATACACTTCTTACACAATCTTGGCCTGTTTAGTCGCGTTTATTTTTCAAATCCAGAACTTAACATTCTGCATGGAAGCTCCTGCATGGTATTTTTTTCCCTCCACTACTTTCCGTTCTGTATTTCCGCTATCGATGTTCTGTTGTCATGTTAAAATTCATTTTGGTCATAATATGGTCAAGGCATGCTATTTTATTCAAGGACTCAGTCATCTCACAAATGTGAATAGTAATCCTGTTGAATATTGGGAACAATTATTCTGAATAAAACCTGGCACTATTCCCAATGGGGAAGGAACGCTCGCTCGCTCACACACAGCTTTTTTTGCTGTGCGTGCGTGCGTGCGTGCGTGCGTGCGTGTGCGTGTGCGTGTAATGTATATTTTAAAATGCTATATATAAATTAGCAGAGGACATATTGTGATTTTACCAGTAATACCTAACCATAGTGGCAAAATATTAATAACATTCCCACATTTTCCAGAAAACCAGACTTTTAAGCAGGAATACTAAACCTGATTTAGTGTTCCTGCTTATCTCTTATTGATTCCTATTTTTGACCACAAATTCTGACAAATTTTGAATGTTAGTGAAAGTTACTGACATTTGACAACCGTACCCTAACATCCCGTGTTCCTGTCCCACACGCAGATTTGGTCGGATCGCTGGCTGAGTTGTTACCCGTCCTGAAGGAAAAGGCCATTAAGGTCTGGGTCACAGATGTCAGCTGCCCTTATGATGGTGTCAACACGTTACTGGACAAGACGGAGCAGGTCTCAGGACAGGCCTTACCTGACTACCCTCGAGTGGACCTCAAGTCAAACTTCTTGTTTATCTTCACATCAGGAACGACAGGTATAACACAATGTAAATAACGTAGATTTCCTGTTCCTCCTAACATCAGGAAGTACGCCTAGTAATCAGTTGTATTGATACCAACTTATGGTTCATCTCTACATTGGTACCATCAGGTAGTACCAACGGTAAGTTCCTTGAACTCTATTATCAAAGATAAAAGGTGAATGGATTTCCCCAGTCACAGAGTATGTTAAAAAATTAACAAATTTGTCTGTGCAAGTATTTGCAGAAGGAATTGAACTAGCCAACCACTACTCTCAGATTACACTGACTGCCAGCTATTTTCATAAAAATCTCAACCCAGCAATCTCTGAGTTATTAGTCTGCCAGTACATTTCAACACAGACCAGGTTAGTGGAAACGGCAAAGGGTGCCATAATTCACCTGAGCCCAAAACGATGTTCTTCTGAACCGATTTGCCCAAGTCAGCATTTTTCCTTACCAGCATGTCAACATTGTGTTCATTAAGCCGGACAGATTGGACCTTTTATTATAGGGTGGCACCACACACACGTCAGTTTTAACAGCCCTGTCCAACCCAGTATGTCACTCAGGAGTTGTTTCCTCAGCCAACATGGTTCTCAAAGGGGCCTTTGTAATTCACTGTCTGAAACAATCTACTTCATTTTAATGAGAAGGAAATGTGTTCCAGATTAATATCAAGCGTTTGTTTTTTCTGCATCTAGTACTAGTGAATTTGTGCTAAATGTATGTAAATGGCTACAGTAGTTCAACAAGACCCCACCCTGGTTGGAGGGCCCCGCGCGGTTTGCCGCGGGCCCCGCGCGGTTTGTTTTGTCTGTGCTTAATTTCATCTAGGTAAAGCTTCATTTTACTCTGTCTTCCAGGACTACCTAAGGCTGCCCGGGTGGGACATCTCAAAGCCATTATGTGCATGGCCTTCCTTCAGATGTGTGGAGTCCGATCTGATGACAACGTCTATGTCACATTGCCACTGTATCACATGACCTCCTCTCTTCTGGGGGTTGGTGGATGTATACAGCTTGGTGAGGAGTTCTTCTCAACATTGTACATTTCCTAATAATGAATGAGTCAGTTCTTTTTAGTAATTCATATATACACAGTGTATATATATATATATAAGTGTGTGGTTATTCAAATAAGACTGTAAAATCAGTTTATTCAGATGAGAGAATTCCTATGTTAATATGTTCCTGTGTGTTATGTGATTGTGTCTCGATGTGATAAATGTGTGATTTATTTTTCATGTTACTTTTTCAGTTTACAAGTTTTTTTAAATATATTTTTTATTTCCTGCAAGCTTTGGTGCATATTTGAATACTGACTAGTGGCACCCAAGTTCTTAGCTCTTCCTGTTTCTAATTTTGGGTTGATATTCCAGCTTTTAAAGTCATGACTTCAAAACAATGTTTCCGTTTTGCTGGGAGGGTTCAACAAGTCCTAAGTTACAGAACCAAAGAAAATCGGGAGCGGTTTACAATATATTAGGTCAAAGTTTACAATATTTTCCTGGATTCCTATCCTTTCCAGTGGGATTTGTTAGACCAGTTACCAGCTAGCGAGATGGATTTCCCACAGTGTAACTTGAGCACAGAGGAAAATGCCATGGAAGTGGAGGAATGCAACGGAAGTTGCACAATTCCTGGATGTGCACATAATGATGTTGCTGATTAAGTTAGGAGCAGGAACGCAGCACGGGCGTACGTTTTGTCGTCGGAAGTTCAGCGCACTTTTTGCGAAGCGTAAACACCGTTTGACGGCTACACGTGTCACCCACATGCCTGTGAGGGAAAACAACTGTGACTTAGTGATATGCTGACAAGTTGTTATTTGGCTGTTTCCAGGAGCGACGTGTGTGTTGAAGAACAAGTTTTCCGCCAGTCAGTTCTGGAAGGACTGCGTGAAGTATAACGTGACGGCTTTTCAATACGTGGGAGAGCTCTGCCGCTACCTGGTCCATCAACCTGTAGTAAGGCCGTGTTTGAAAAATATGAACAAGAATGTTGATATTTTGTCATTATATGGTTTTTGGTTACTACAGTAACCTATTTTACCACAAGTGTGTTAAGTGTGCAAGCAGAATAATACATGATCAATCTATGTCTGGTAAATTATATTTATTAGTTATTTCTCCCAGATGGCAGTGTGCCAATGTTCCTTTGGTTACTATTTTCTGTGGTATGATGAGCATATCACTGGTAGTCTAAACCTGTCAGTGGCAAAGGATGTGGCAGTTAGAGTTTTCACATTCTCCATAGGTGCCCGAGGAGAGGGCCCACAAAGTGCGCGTGGCAGCGGGGAGTGGTCTGAGGGCAGATGTCTGGCGGGAGTTTGTCAGGCGCTTCGGGAAGATCAACATCCGGGAGGCCTACGGTTTGACCGAGGCCAGCATTGGCTTTGTCAACTACACGGATGAAATTGGACCCATCGGACGGGCAGGCTTTTTCAACAAGGTCCGGCAAAGTGCATTACTGTGTGTGAAGTTCATATGGGTCAGGACACCGACAACAACAATGACTGGCCTGCAATGCTCAATGCTTACGGTGACCTTGAAACAAGGAGCTCAGAGACGCTCCTGTCCATTCCCATGTTCTCCGTCTTTACTCTTTGTCTCATGTCTTGTAGCTGAATGCGTCATTTGAGTTCTTGCGATGTGATCCCCGGACCTATGAGCCGATACGGACGGCTTCAGGACGTTGCGTCAGAGCAGACAAAGGTAAACAAGAGTTTATTCAGGTGGATCCGTTTCTAAACATCAGATGCCTCTGAAGTTTTCAGGTATGTCCTCACGGTGATCCAAGTTAACTAGATTGGATGTTTTTCTCATTTAATGGGGACACGCTCAGAGAGCTGGGTCTTTGGATTTTAGGAATTGTGAGTCACCAGCCGACCAAGTCCACTTTGCCTACGAATG
The DNA here is from genome assembly GCA_016801105.1 of Esox niger. Taxonomy (NCBI): domain Eukaryota; kingdom Metazoa; phylum Chordata; class Actinopteri; order Esociformes; family Esocidae; genus Esox; species Esox niger. The sequence goes on along the minus strand of JACXGJ010002470.1, from coordinate 19,674 downwards.
CATTTGTGTCCTTGTGTCTTCAGGAGAGATGGGCATCCTGGTGGCAGCGGTGTCGCCGAAGAGCCCTTTCCTGGGGTATGCTGGGAATAAGATTCAGTCAGAGAAGAAGCTCCTCAGAGATGTGTTCAAGGAGGGAGATGTGTACTTCAACACGGGAGACCTCATGCTCCAGGACCAGAGAGACTTTGTCTACTTCCGTGATCGCGTCGGAGATACTTTCAGGTAAAGAACTTAATACGAACTACAGCATTGGTCAACTGATTTAAGGGATCAATACTTTTTAGAACTGGGTTCCAATAGTTTCTTTGTGTTAATATTTAGTTCTATTTACCGTATGTTACGGTTTCTGGGGGTTCCTCTTTTAGGAATATTCCTTTCATTCCACTGAGCCTGTATTTGAAAGTATTTAAAATAACTAAATACTGATTGGATACTGATGATACAGGTAGGATCAGTAGATTTGTGAAACCAATAATATGGAGAGGGGAAACATTTTGACATCAGAAATGTTACAAACTCACATGTTGTGATCTATCTCTTAATACCATCAGTTAGCAAAACTGACCTGTCTACCTGTAGCTGTTCAATAGTAGCTGTCAATTAACTTGGCCCGCCCAGCAGCAATAATCCAGTGTGGTGAGAAATTCCTTGAACAGTGATCTATCTAGCTTGGGTACCTGGCAACTTTACAGCACATTGCCATGCCACAATGACTAGTTACCTATAGCAGAGTTTGAATGGTGTCCTAAAAGACAGGTTGTGATTTTCTTCTATCAGTCTGAGTTGCACCACCTTGGTTATCAGACTAAATTTGGGTGTCTCGCTGAACTCAGTCTTTCGCACAATCGGCAGACGCTTGTCCATCTCTGAGTCTGGTCATTCAGGCGTTCAATCTGCTGCCCTGTCATTCATCACAATGGCCGCCTCTGTCGTGGCTCTCCTGCTGGGTCCCTCAGCAGAAGGACACCCTCTGATTCCAGTGCTCCAGACACGGGATCAAGTGCCATTTAAAATCAGTCCAAATAACAAACTCAGACTTTATTGAGCATGCATGACCCTCAAAATGTTTATAATTACTTTAGTGCCAACTCTGTCCATCTGGCTGCCCAGGCAAATGCTTTTGAAGTATTGGAAATATACCAAATGGTATTTGAAGCCAGGTCGACTGCTTCAGTGAAACTCTGGCGTTTTTGACACAAGCCCTTCTTGAGCCTAATCCAATTTGGCAGGGGCAGAACAGAGCAGTGGCCAAAGGAATGACCTTCTTAACCTCACCAACCCCCAGCTACCACCACACCCACAAAAATCCATTCACAAAACCCAGCTGGTTGATGCAAAGACTTCCTAGATCTGATTAGGATGAATGCCTTTCAACTAGACATGGGTTCAAATGCTTTGCGAAATCATTCACATACTTGAAGCATTTCTCCGGGGGATTGTTTTATTTGTCAGAGACTGTTGGGGAAGTTGGTGAGAGCTTTTGATGAAAAAAGCATTTGTCATTGCTCTTCTGATAAATGCAAAACTTATCCCTGATCCCCCATTTCTGATATAATTTTTTAGTTTTTAATTTTACTGGTGATTTGAGCCATTTTGCAGTTCTGGATGTATGGATGTATGGATGTAGTTCTAGTAACTGTAGTACAACGCAAAAAAAGAATGTCCACAGAGTACAAATGTAGAAATATCACGAAAAATTTAAATAATTGTAAAATGTTGCCAATATGGATCCGACCCAGAGGTTTCAGGGGAATAGGTTTCCATGACGAGGAGACCATAGGAAAGCTTGTTAAGGACACTGTTGGCAGGTTAGAAGCTTTAGCTGTGTATTCAAGGAGCAGAAGACCATCAATTGTCTCCCCGTTTCAGTGTTTTGGCGGTTTTGGAGTAGTCCCTGAGTGCATCAGCATGACTCACGGCTAGGCTATGATCCACACAACTACTGTCGTGACCGCTAGACTTATAGCAGGGGATCTTTTTTCACCGTCTTTGTGGTCACCATCTCTTTCCTCACATTTGCAAAGTGTTTGCCTGGCAAGATTATGCAGAGAATTGGGACGTCATTTGTCACGCGGGTTTTTACTGATGTGTCGTGAACTCCACAAATTCTGACACTAACATTTTCTCGGGTATGTTGCACTAAAAGGGCAGTTGGCCCAAAGACCTCGATTCCATACACTGAGAGTTATCAGATCACGCTTAGTGTTGATTTTGGGTTTTGTATTAGCCTTGAGGTGGTTGCCATCTAGTGTTTAACATTAGAAGGGCTGAATGGACATCAATGCAATGGCTTTGTTCATGGCTGGTTACAAATACTTATCCATAGCGGCTTGATCCACATTTATATTCCCACAGTCACTACTCACAGATGCTGCACCTACATCCGCTGGTGTCCACACACAACCTCATACGTGACTAACATTAACAAGCAGGTTTTGTGTGAAGACGGGACTAGCTACATGGACTGTGTGGGTTCATATTAGCCCCCTGCTATTCGGAAGTAGGTTGTCAAATATTTCAGCTTTGTGCCAATTTCATAAAGTAATTTTCTCCCCCTAGGTGGAAAGGAGAGAATGTGTCCACCGCGGAGGTTTCTGAGAACATTGGAAGTCTGGATTTTCTGAAGGAAGTGAATGTCTATGGTGTTTCTGTGCCAGGTTAGTATTAAGGCCTTGCAAATGCACAGTACCTGTCATAATGTGTCCTCAAGTCATTAGAAATCCTATAACATGTCTTGTATATTACATCAATAGGAATGTACATATGACATTATAGTACCAACCTCTCAATAATGTATTATACTTACAGCATATAAGTATATGCGTGTATATATTTGTATTCAGGTTATGAAGGCCGGGCAGGAATGGCAGCTGTCGTCTTGAAGCCAGGCTATGGCCTGGATGGAAAAAAGCTCTGTAGCCATCTGGTCCAAAGTCTCCCTGCCTATTCGTGGCCCTGGTTCCTAAGGATACAGGTAGGTCAATCCTGAGACCATGAAAATATAAACGTGTGTTACATAATATACTTCATGGTGGTACTATTTATAAGTAATTCAGTTAACTTGTTGGTTCTTTGCAGGAACTGTATTTAATGCATAAAGTACTATTATAATTTATTTTGTACATGAAGGGATTCATGGAATAACTAAATTCCCTCATCTGTAACATTAGTAAATAGTATAATGATGGTTTTGAACTGAGCCCCCTTAAATGTTTTCACCAGACCCTATGTCTCCTACAGACATCCATAGACGTTACTGAGACCTTCAAGCAGCAGAAAGGGAAGTTGGTGCAGGAAGGTTTCAGCCCTGAGGCCATTCATGAACCTCTGTACTTCTTGGACCAATCCCAGAGCGACTACGTCCCTCTTACTCAATCTCTGCATAACGACATCATCTCTGGAAAGATCCGCCTTTAGATGGACGTAGAGCGGGTTGGGGTCGGTTACGTTTCAATTGCAGTCAATCTTAAAACGATTGAAGGAATTAACCTCAACACTTCAGTAGATTCACTGTCCTGCAACAATTTTTCTGTGAATTCTGCAGGGCTGTGAATGTAAAGTGTCACTCTACGAACACCATTACAGGTTTATAATGATAGTAGCCTATTGTTCCCTGGAAATTCCCCAGAAAGCCCCACAGACTGACTGCACTATGCATCAGATTTACAGACCAGATTTTAATAGTTGTTTATTTAGACAGCATTCACAGCCACCTACTAAGACTTGGGAGAAGAAAATGGGTCCATCTATGAAAGACCTGAAATAATTTTTTCAAGACTGACCACAGTGGCTTAGATCTATAAAATGCCTAAGGGGGATTATCTTTACCAGGAAACCTTTTATTTTACCATTAACTATTTTATTGCATTGATGCTTGCTTCTTTAACGTCCGTCATTTCAGAGACTGCAGTAGCTGTAACTAAAGCTAGCGTTCAAACTATATGATATATATTTCAGGGCATGTAGTTTATGGAGGCAAGTAATTATATACACCTCGTGAGACAGTGTTCAGGTTTTGTCTGAAAACAAACCTTAAGAGATTTGATTAGACAACTGAATAACCCAACCCAGATTTACAAAGCAAAAGAAGGCAATATAATTTTTCCAGAAGAACTCCAGTTGTAGCTCTTATCCACTACAATACGGTGCTGGCCCATAGAGGTCCAGCGTGCATAGCCTCTTTCTACAGCTTCCACTCAACCCAGTGGAAACTCTTCTCTGTCCTGGCACCACAACGGTGTAACTGCCTTTCCCTTAATGCTCAAGACAGGAGACGTGGCCCATTTTCAGAAAATGTCTGAAACCCAACAATTTTTAAGAGTATTGAAAATGACTAAATTGTTGCTTTGTGAACAAGTTCTTAGACTTGTATAGCCACTGATTTCGCAGCTGATACTGCCACCACAATGACAGAAAATGCTGAGGTTTTTGGTAACATATTGCCTTGGATTTGACCTGAATCTTTAATTGTAATCTATTATCACCGGCAGGGACCGAGGAGTTTATTGGGATAAAATAAAAGCAGTAAGAGGAAAGCTGATTAGAAATGGACAAACGTCCCTCCGTTATGAAAACCTAATCCTGGGGTGAAGAAATGTGTATTTCTGTGGGATGTTTGCACACATTCAAATGCACTAGCATGGATTTCCCAGTGTGTTCCTGAATGATCCAATCTTTTTCCTGCTAAAAATATTGGACAGCATTTTTGTTGCTGTTCGTCCATTCTTTGCAACCAGATTTACTGAGCGCTCACAATTTCAACCAAAACAATGGCTCAATGTGAGTAATAAGAGTAACTCATAAATGTTTTAATCTCTCGGGTATGAAGAAACTCCATACTATACAACATAACATTTTATGTGAAATGGAAACCGGTAAAACGTTTGCTTTAATCAGTAAATGTTTCAGGGATTGGTAGTAAGATCATTCTAATGTAATCTCTTTAGGTGTAATTCAAAGGCAGTAAATTAAGCTTTGGCCATGTTTAGTGTCACCAGTGACTACAGTATATATATCATGTTTTTAAAATACTACATTACAATTGGCCTCATTGACCAACCTTAAAGAATTCCTTCTTAATATACACTCATGCAGTTTCCACAAAGATACAGGCATTCACCAATGTTTTCTTATTTGGGGTTTGTTCTTAGGTAAAAACAGAATCTACATGCACTGAAAAGCACACTTAGGCACGTTTTGAGTGCATGTTATTGTCAAATAATGAGTTACTGCGTTTATTTTAATTTTACAGTTTTATAATATATATGTTACCATTTTTATAATAATTAATGTTATTATTCTATGTTTGGCAGATTTGAGTTCAAACTTTTTAAAAAAAATTGTTACTTCCTCAGTCTGTCTACAGCATTCATTGAACCAATAAGATCATCCCATGCATCTTTTTTATATCCACTAAATGAGTATGACTGCTCGTTTGCTGTTTACTTCCTGCAGCAGTACCTCTGATTCAGAACTGCTGCAGTTAAAAAACAATGTTTACGTTTTGAGTCCGGTGATCCAACGTCTTTAGATTTTGGTTTGGGCATTCTTGATTGGCGGCTTATATACCTACGCAAATTATTATAAAAACATTAGAGCAAACTATGCTGTGATTTAAGAACTCATGAATTTGAGAAAGTCTTCTTAGGACCTTTCTCGAGAACAGATTTAAGGAAAAACTAAGGTAGATATTGGTGAATGAGGCACATTGAGGGTACATAATTTTACTATGAGATGTCAGTTGAGAGTATAGATTTTGTGAATATATGCTGTATACAGTTAGTATGTTAAACATTATAATAAACTTAATTGGTTTTGAGCTTAATGTTACATATTTAAAGCACACTGTCTATTCACTTCATGAAGCTCCAGAGCTTCATCGTTATTTTAGTTTGCGTGGTGCTCAGACACTAAAGTAGTTTGCCTATATTTGACTGTCATTCTATTTTGTACTATTGTCATCCTTTTCATAGTATGTTGCACCCTGCCATTATTAGTGCTAACGAATAAATGCATTTCAACTTGTTAAACTGAATTCATGACTGCTTATAAATTTGTTCTGCTTGGGATATCACAAGGGATCTGGTGAATCACGGTTAGGCGTTTGTTTCCGTGAGGGTTGCGAAAAGGCTAAAACGTTGACATCATCCCGTTTGTAACTCTTGTTGTTTTAACCGCATGCTACTCCCTTCCCCATTTCAAGATTTTTAAGTCATTGGCATGAATCACACCAAGCCTTTTGGGCGTTTAAAATATAGTAAGCTCACTCCCACAGAACCTTGATCACTCCCACAATTACAAGCAGACTTGGGACCTAGTAACATTGCTGCAGGTCCTTACGGAAGTCTTGCTTGACGCTAGGCCTATACCGTTCGTGTAAAATCGAGATAGGCCAAATTAGAGTTTAGTATTGTTGAGTTGTCCCCCCCATCTCTAACCACTGGATGCCTGTTAAGAACATGTAAGACTAGGTCTGTAAGCTTGGGGCAGCGCAAGCAGACAGACTTTCTCGCTTCGTCTCTCATGCCTATCGAGTCATACAGCTCAAGTTATGATACAAGTGACAGGACTCAAGTCGCAGTCGAATTGCAAATGTTTTCTCTTTTTACCTAGTTAAATTTCAATCTGCAAAATATGTGACTTGAGTGTCTTACTCGACTCTGCCAAGTGGCACTAATCCAGAACTCTTAACACGTATTTCTAAAACAACTAACGCTAAATTCCTCTATGCACTGCACTATCGCCACCACTAAGAGGCACTAAAACATCATTTTGTTTTGTCCGTCCTATATTTTAAAACGGACCAGTGAACGTCCCTCATACAGTGTTGGTGACGCATATTACCAGCGTTTCTTAATTATATTTCAAGAACATGTAAGATACACAAATAACTGAAGTCAAAGTAAGTAATCCTTTAGCATGAATCTGTGTCCCGAAGCACTCTAATGGAGTGGATGTTATCGCCATTTTCACTCAGGAAATTCCAGAGTACAGTACTTAAATTTCAGATGCCAGAGGGGGACCAAACCACCTGCATGAAAGATGGGTAAATTACAGATTGCGCGATGAGCATGCAAGAACTTCTCATGACAGACTGCAGCTCCAAGACAATTTGCCAAATAACCAAACAAACTACACAATATATCTTTGAATGGAGAGAACATAGCACATAATATACCCAATTTCTTGAACTAATTATGTTTACAAGTAGGCTAATTATTTATCAACTGAAGGCTAAATTGTAATGACAAAAATTTCCATCTTGCAAATAAGTAATTAACAAGCTTGGAAAGAAGTGAAAATCATATCAGGCATGTCATTTTTTGCCAGCGCATATTCCGCTGCTACACTGGCTGACTATAACCCCACGGAAGAAAATAAATATTTAAGTATTGCTATCCGGGCTCAGGTGCGAATGTTATATGAATAACGTTGTGTTTGTGTTTTCCCATGTCCAGTCAACTTGTGTCCATGGATACGGTGATAACCGGAACAGCTGCCAACTGTATAAATGAGTGTAAACAGCGCGTGCCACATACTCTCGAGGGACCACTCACGTCGCAAACGCGGGCTATGGTCTCTTGGGCTTCTGGGGGGCGTAGCACGACACACCTCCGTTGGAAGTGTTTCTTCACCGTTCCTTCAAACCTATCTGTGGGCGCTTCTCTGATCTGTCTTTCCTGTTAGGAAACACTGGACTGGCGTTATTGAACTCGAGAAGCAAACATTTTACGTCCTTTTACCTTCGTTTTTTTATCTTTTGTATTTATTTTTGTTACTTTATTTCTTGTATTTGAGGTAATTTATAGGAAGTGGGAAATGTGTTTTGTGTAGATATTCTCGAGAGATTTAGTCCTGCGCATTAAATTTAACTAGAAAAATAAGGCAAAGTTCGTTTAGAATGTGGACCAAGAGGCTTTTTCCGTACTTGATTGGACTGGTAGCGTTGGCGCATTTTCTTGTGGTAAAAGTAGCAGGACTAGAGCCTTCAACGCCCAGGGGGAAATTGCTTGTCAAGGTGGATGGAGATGAAACGCCTGCCTCGAATCGTGTGAGGAGAAGAGGAAAGCAAGAATCCCTGCGAGGGTAAGAAAAAAAAGATTTGAAAGAAATTACCACTGTACTTAATGCACCCAATTCCGCTCATCTCTCCGTAATTCACAATAACCTTTCATTAGTTACAACTAGAAGTAGAAATTGCCCTACCCACTCTTAAGCGCGTACACATTTTTACAGATGAACATAACATGACTAGGGTTACATTTAGAATTTTACCATTTTCCTCTAAGAATGATATGCAATATACTGAAAGTGTGATTGTTAACATGCAGTGTTGTGGGTACTTTTACCTTAGATCAAGGTTTGACAATATTTTAGGTCAACATTGAAAATGCTATGTCCTAGTCGTAGATTCTGCAAACCTGATTCAACGCTGTCTAAAAAACACTTTCTAATTAAAAGTGTTTTTTTCCCCCCCATTTGTTACCCAGTTAATATATGTATATGCGTATAGGACTGGAACAGACATGCATATACTGACAGGTGACACATTGAATGAATAAACAGCAATGTGTCTCAGTAAGGTGTTGGGCCACAGAATAGCTGCCAGAACAGCTTCAATGCGAATTGGCTGATTTTGCTACGAGTCTCTGGACCTCTACTATATATATATTCCAATAAACATTCTTGTGTGAAATTGACTCCTAATTTCTTAACTCTGGGACAGTTCCAAATCAAGGGTGCTTAATTCCAATAGTGTCCTCTTTGTATGTCTACAGGCCCAATGTTTGTGGATCCCGTTTCCACTCCTACTGCTGCCCTGGCTGGAAGACTCTGCCAGGGGGCAACCAGTGTGTCGTGCGTAAGTTGTGCATAAAGCTACTAGTTATGTCCCTGTTTCCATCATAGAGGTGGGTTGATGACACCCTACAGATGTAACACCTTCTCAGGGGGTCGCACTGATCGGACCAGTGTTTACACTTAATTAAAGAGACTAGTGCCTGTTGGGTAAAATACATATGCTATACACGTATTTATGTCTAACAAGAGCCGCTAATCTAAATCTCTTGGATCAAGTGATTCTCAAATCTCTTCAGGGGATCCGGAGCGTGCTCTAAATTTCATTATAGCCCTGAACTGTAGCTCACATGCACCGAGCAGTCAAGGGTTTGATGAGTAGGAGACGTGATTTCAGGTGGGCTTGGTCTGGAGTACATCTAGTGTGTGAAATGGCCGGCGGTCCCCAGGAGGGGTTTGAGAACCACCTTGACTTGGTCCTCAAGAAAAGCTTGCTGTTGGAACAATAACAATCAGTGCTTTATTGGTGTGTCATTAAGCTCTAAAAGCAGGCTTAGGCCACACTTGTCCGGGGGGGGGGCGAAAAACTCCTGTTTTCCATTTTCTCCTTCTAATCAGAAACACATTCAGACCTGAGCCATCAGGCGAGTGAGTTGAAGTAGCAGGTAGAAAGGAGCCCACCAGGACCATAGGTGTCTAATCTTGCCCTAAAACCAGGCTGGGTGCCTGGAAAGATACCGGAGCATTATTGAACATAGTAAATAACCTGAGGTTCACACTGCTTCCTATGCGTGAGCTATAACATCGGAGCCCCATTCACTTTCAATGAAGGGTAGCGATTTGGCTGGGGGATCGGATATGCAAGTGCCTGGAGGAAAGTGAAATTGGTCCCTGGAAAGGGGCGAAACCACACTGGAAGCTTTGATATAGCAACTGTGTGACACAGCATGACAACCTGAACGTGATTGGTCCACCATCTGCTGGCTGTAGTGCTGTACCTGCCTACATTAATTGACGTCAGTAAGCTCAACCTTTCTTCCAGGTATCTTGTTTTATGTAATTCTTATATTGACTATTATTTTGGTAATTGATCTTAAATATGGCCAGTGTATAGTACAGTGACCAGTGGGCCATGTTGGATTCAGTGGAGTGGACCTCCTGACTCCTGCTAACTCCAGATAGTCTGTTGACTCTGGAGAAGGTCCAGATGGTATTATTGGAGTTTTGATTCTCCTCTTATTGCCTTATCAACTTCAGTCATCAGGTTCAGTTAGGTTTCATGCTAGATGTGTTGTCTGGTTTGCCAAGTCTATTCAGGAATAATTCCTTGGAGGAAATAATGTTCTCTATCAGTGCTAGGATAACACGTGGCTGTCAAACCCAAGGCGTGGGGCCCACTTGGTGTACGCAAGCTGCTTCTTTTGTGACTGAGATGTTTCTTTACGAAGTCCCAGACGTAGCATTGATCTCATTACAGTCAACTGCTTGCATGTCTTGTACAAGCTCCTATTCAGGTCAACTTGCTGTGCTGATTTATAAACCTTCCGTTGGCAAATTCGGTCTGACGGATGATGTTTGTTTGCGCTAACCTCTTGTGTCCACGTCGCCCCCCCCCAGCCATATGCCGGAACAGCTGCGGAGATGGATTTTGTTCTCGTCCCAACATGTGCACGTGTCCCAGCGGCCAAATTGCACCAACCTGTGGGACCAAGTCCAGTAAGTGTTTCTCCATGTGCATCCATGTAGCGTCCTTGTTCCTCGGTTATAAACCCTAGGCAGTGGAAACCTCTGTCAGGGGTTTGTCCGCCATTCTGGGCATTTTAATTTAATGTAAATACAGAAGGCGAAGAATCTCACATCGACAGCGATGACAGCGTTTGTAAGCGTTGTGTCAGGTTGACTCTTTACAGGTTGTCATCTACACTCCCGGGTGGATGCTGACTGGCCCCCTCTGCTCTTGTTACCCCTGCAGCCCAGCAGTGTGACGCCCGCTGTATGAACGGGGGGCTTTGCGTCCAGGACCACTGCCAGTGTCAGAAGGGATACTCTGGCTCGTACTGTGGACAGCGTGAGTTTGCACCTGTACCCCAGGGGGGATTTTACCAGCTGTGGCAGGCCTTCGCTCTGGCATGTTGGCCTTGTGCCATAAAGCCTTGTTTTGCCTTATTACTGTTAGAAACTGGTTACCGTAATAATCAGAACAATAAAATCAGTGTGCATGCTGATTTTATTGCAAATTTTTGCTTGAGAGTCTTTATTACCTTTTTAAACAACTTAATTGTTATGGGGAATATTTAGTTGAAGTGCATATTAGGTTAACATGTCCCATCACATCTTGTAATGGCGGAGTTGAAATGGTAAAGAGAGCCATAAAGCAAGTAAACGGGGCATAACACGGGTTTACCCAGGGTGCAACTGGGGCATTTCGTCGCCACAAGGGTTCCAGCGCCACGCAGGGTGACCTAAAGCTTTAGAGGGCCAACATGACCAACCTCTGACCCCTGAAGCAGCTGCCGTCACCTGGAAGGCTTGTAATCCCTGCCAGGGTAAATCACAGAGCAGTCAGAAGCACTTTTCTGCTTGACTGGGATGGAAGGAGAAGAGGAGGGACAGAGAAAGGCAGCCTAGGGCCTGTTGACACAGCCAAGCGCTCCTGGGCTGGTGTTAGAAACGTTTGAGGAGATGGTGGGAGAAAATGCATAGAATGTGTGGGTAATATTTGGTTTACCTCTTCAAAGGAGCCACAGAAGGCCCTTTTGGATAGAGGGGGTGGGTTTGGGGCGGCCCTTGTAATGTGCTCCATTGCTCAGGCTGTGCTGAAACGACTAGCGCAGTCGTGGAGTAGTGAAGGAAGCAGGGGAAATGTGTCGCAGACAGCTTGAAGACTTCTCTCTCCGCCTCCTGCCTCAGGCTTTCTGGCTTATTTTCTGGCTGATTTGAGATTTGGATATCATCAAAAATACCATTGAATGTAATCGTGATTCTAGCCATTATGCTGTTTAGCCTTCACTGCCATTAGGAAATCTGTTACAATTAGGAAAATACCCATGTCCCCCAAATCTGCTTCTCCTAAATGCCCACATAATAAGTGTGGTATCCGTTTCAAAGAGAACAGGGAGATAATTGAAAACCGGTGGAATCCGAGCCACTTGTGCAATCACAGCTTGACAAAGAGCATGGAACAATAAAGCGCGTGTGCGTGTGTGCGTGTGACTATCTAATTGTGAGTTTCTGTGCCCCTGTGTCAGCCGTCTGTGATGGTAAGTGCCAAAATGGCGGACGCTGCATTGGACCCAACCGCTGTGCCTGTATCTACGGCTTCACCGGGCCCCAGTGTGAAAGAGGTAAGAGCCCAAGCCTATGGAAACTCTTCATCACTTCGTCCATTTTCCCCCTTTCACTTTTCTTTCTGGGGAGGAGAGCAAGAGTCTGGTGTCGCCTGGTGAGTCTCACTCCAGCACTCTTTGTTTACCTCTGAGAAAGTGAAGCCAGCTAGAGAAGGAAGTGTAGTGTATCTTTGTCACACTTGTGCTTTCTTTTTGTCGCTGTTTTGTCAATATTCCTTTCTATCAGTTGCCTCTTTCTTCTGCTGTTACTTTTTTCTTTTTATCCTCCTTCCTCTGCCTCAGAAATGTATTTTTTCTTGGAATTGAGAGGAGTCACGTTATGAGATTCTGGAAGCGGACTAGACTCCCTGCATTGGGGTTTGGAGTGTCATGGATTTGATGGTCTGCATATAATCAGTAGAGCATGACACAACCATTAACCCAATGACCAGCTACAGAGCTCTCATGTCGTCATGGCATTGCCATAAAATGTTATTTAATTACGTTGTGTGGTAGGCACTTGTAGTTATGTCTTAACAGGCATTTATTGGTTGAACCGAGGTGAATCTCTTTGTGTCAATATGAGACAACAAGCACTAGACAGCACAGGGAATCATGGTCCCAGCTAAATAACAGTTGTATTGTTTTTGCAATGCTTGGAAACCGGTGGGCTACAAACTGAGGTAAAATATTCTGTTGCAGGCGGTTAACAGGGATGGAAGAAATTTGTTTTGAATGTGAACTGTTGTTGTAATTCAGCTTGCTTCCACAATGATAACCAGCATACAGCGCCTTTAAACCGGACTGTGGTTTTTCCTCATGCTTCAATAAAACTGTCCTGCTGGCCTCCAGACACCAGTATCTTGGGGTTGGTCCAAGGTGATGACCTACATGCAGTATTTCTTCGTTTTCTATTAAATACTTCTATCTTGAAGGTTAAAGGAATGAAAAAAAAACTGTATTGGACATTAATGGAACATTTGGCTTCTGTTTGTACTTCAGTCCTCTTTCCACGCAGTTATTCCTCTTCCCGTTTCATAGTCTTCTGCATTGGGAGCGTCAGGAAATGGATCTAAACGAAACGGGGAGAGCTTACCTCACTTCAGGGGGTTACGCTTTTTGTTGACACCCCTTCTGTACGACTTTACGTCAAGTCTGTCTTCCATGGGTACAGATCTAGGATCAGCTTTCAGTCCTTCAGTTAATACAGTAACATTAACGTGGGGGAAATTCTAAAGAAGAACAGTGTCTAGGGGCAAAGTCAACGCACACCGAGCACTTGTTTGTCATAGCCACCCACTCATTATAGTGCTGAGACTGTGGGAAAGTGTTTTAAAAGCGAGGGGTGCCGAGGCTACATCTCTTTAGTGCAGATGTAGCCTCTCTCCCAACAGCTGCCTTGGCAGTAATCACTGGCTAACTTTTAGGACATAATTGCTCACACAATAGGTACTTGTGTTCTAAATAGTAGCCATTTTGGGTTTGCGAAAATAGAAAGCTCAATGTGACAAAAATGGTGAGAGCCTGGCCGTATTGGACAAGTTAGTTCCTGCAGTGAGGATCACCTGAGCTTAGGTGGAGGGGCTTGTTGCACAAATCCTGCAAAAGTCGAACCAACTCACAACTGCAACCTTAACCAAATAACCGTATTGGTGATATTGCAGTTTACGTATTTCTTCATGGCCTTACAGACTTCAGTAATTTATTTTTAACGGTAAACCAGATTAAGCAGGATTTCAGCTTTTCCAAAGTTGGGTGTACAAACGGTCCCATGCAAGTGCTTGAATTGATAAATCCTTTGCTTTGTGTAGACACGATCACACAGATTTGTGCATAAAATGCTTGATAAATGAGCCCCGGGGTCAAAGGGACGTGATGAGGTTGGAGGTCTCATGGCAGGACCCAACATCAATGATCTGAACGCTGCCGGTTCAGAAGATGTAATATTGCCTTCATGGAAAATGTTATCCTCTGCTGGTTATCCCACCGAGAGCTGAGATTAGGATTTTGATCAGACTGGACTGGATAAGCACTGTTATTAAGGTGCCACACAGGATATGCGATGCTAGGTTTTTCTCTGGGTTTTAAACGTGCGTTTTGATGACTGCCTGTGCGTAGGGCAATCTGACCTGGACTGGTGGCACGTTCCAGTTCTCAGTCCGGTTCTCCCTGAAATGTATTAGATTAGCGTGGTTTGAACAGGTGTCTGCAAGATGTCTGGCCTGTCAAACGCTTGTTCGACCGCAGATTTTTATTTGTCCATCAATCAACCGCTGCATGAGGACGGAATTTGGTCAGAAGACTGGAACGCACCGTGAATTCCAGTCAGAAAGCTCCAGCGCCAGTTTCTGCTGTTATGCCGACTCTCTCAGTCCCTGTCATGCCCAACATAGTTGATAATAAGCAAGGCTCAGTTAGCACTCTGTCCTCTGAAAACACGGGCTCCTTTCCCAGGTCAATAGGCAAGTCTGCATCCTCTGCTTTGACCCTCAGCTCCTGTCACTTTCCTGTCAGGAAAATAAATCTTATTTGAGTCTTGCCATGCAGGTGGTTTTTTTAAAGACTGAGAGGTGTTAGGATCGGGGGGAACCTGGTTACACCATGGGGTTGCAAAGATGAAGGGTTTTTACAGGGACCTCTCACCTCCAGTAGGGGGCGATGATCTGAAGGCACAGTCTGGGAGCCAAGCCAGTAGAGTTGCAGTAGTCCAGATGGGATTGGATGAGGATGGATGAACACCTGTGCCGCTTGCTACACAAGGAAAATCCATATTCTACATTTTTTTGTGGAGCATAAACCGCCAGTAGCCAGTTTCTGCTTTGATGTTGAGGTCTTGCCAAATTCTGTAGCAAACTGAGAGGGGATCACTGTGGATTGGTCAACAGTGGTGGAGTGGTCCTGGAGTGGGCAGGTCTTTCCTGGGAGGAAGAGCAGCTGAGTCTTTTCGTGGTTGAGCTAGATGCTAGTCTTCTCAAACAAATCCACTGCGGTTGGATGAGTGAAGGTACAAAAATACAGTGTAGCTGGTAACAAAATGGTCTAAGTCAGGGGTGCCAAACAAATGCTGCCCCAAGGGCCAAAATCGCCTTCACTTATGTCATCAGTTAGACGCTTCTTTAACAGTGGAACAGGAGGTCAGAGGAATGATTTGCAGGCCCCATATGAGAGGTGCATTATGGGATATAGTTGTCTCGGACAGTACGGGCCAGGAAGCTTCAACCTCTGGCTCAGTCCCATCCACTAAAGTTGACTTACTGTGTGTGTGGGCGCGTGCGCGGGCGCCAGCCATTTTCTTGCTCAAGTTTATTTTTCCTTGAAAGGGAATTTCATATCAGGTTGCTCTAAGAATCAAGCCTAATGACTCAAGAATCAAGCCTAATCAAGCCTAAGAATCAAACCTAATTCACTCAGGTGAATTCCCACATAGGCTCCTGTTGATCATCCCACACAGGCCTGCATTTAAGTTCTTATCATTTCATTTTTGTTTTCTATTTATTTATGTAGAAACCCTGAGAACGCACACTCATTTTAATCTCTTTTATAAAGTGGTCGGGGTGTCCCCTTGGCGTTATAATGTCCCTTTAATCCTTCTGCTTTAATAGTCCCTCTAATTAGATGTTTTTCTTAGACCAATCTGGGGGAGCCTGCAGAGGCTAGAATTCACACTGACATGAGAGGGGTCGAGGGCAGGAAACAAATCACTGTTTAATACTGATCCCTAACTCTCTGCAAACAAACTCTTATTTTTAGGAATACCTAAATCCGCTGAGATGGGCTGTAGTATCTCTCTGATGGCTGCTATCTAAACAACAAAATCTTCTGCTTCACAGAAAAGCAGAGACCTTGCTGTTGATGTTACGATAACTACAGTCTCCATTGAAAACACATTGCCAGAACAAGGCTAATTCACTTTGAGCTGTTCCTCTCTTGGCTACTCTCTCTGTCAACACAAAAGGCCTGGTCTCTCAATGGCAACATTTTGAACAGAAGGTCTGTTGTGTTATCAGTAGATCTCTATGGGATTTGCAGGGTTTTCTTGTCTCATGTATATCTCCAGATTGTCTTGAGATATGTGCAGAGTCCTATCGAAATGTTTCCTATTTGTCTATTTTGGTGTATTGTAACGAGTACATTCATTAAAGTAACCGGTCAAATAATATTTAAAAAAAGAGAGGATGGAGTGACAATTTCATTAATTCTAAGACACAAAACACTGTTTTTGTAAGAGATGTTCTGTCTGCTGTGTTTAATAAAGCGTATATATTTTGAACAGTCATCGTGGTACTGTATGTGTTTAGTGTCAGGCTTGAAGGCCTGTTGGTCATGTATGGCCAGGGAAAACTATTGAAGGACTGTCCAGACAGCCAGAAACTGTCACATTGACTGACTGTCCATATACAGCTCTGGAAAAAAAATGTAGAGACCACTGCACCTTTTATTATACTTTCCCAAAAAGTTGAAGAGGAAGGATTTTAGTGAGGAACAGAAGGGTTAAAATAAAGAGACCACTGCAAATTGAAGGCTTCTGTTCCGCACTCAAAACTTTCCTTTTCATCTTTTTTGGAAAGGAAAGAAAACTGTGCGGTGGTCTCTTGCTTTTGCTGTCGGTCAGTGTTCTATCTTGAGAATCTGGACACTAATGGAGAATCTGGTCTCAAATTGACACCAGTAACCAGTTTACACAGTTTAGTTGTGCAGAATCACTAGTTCCAGTTTGAGCCAGCCGTCTCCTCTCAGTAACCCTACCTGTGCATAATTTAATCCACTCTGTGAGAGGTGTTTAGTCTGTGTCTTAGACAGGGAACATCTACAGCGATGAGCAGCTCCACTCACTCTGTTGCGTAGCCCTGCTTTGTAAATGTTTATAATCCAGCAAAATGGTTTGGAATGAAGTAGACCCAAGTTTAGATGTTTTTTTTTTCTGCTTGCACCCCTCCCGTTCTCTGTTCTGTTCTCTCTCCTCTCTTCCCTCTCCTCTCTGTCTCTCTCAGTGCAGCTGTTTCCTGCCATGTACAATGCTACTGAGAATGACATGTTAGAAAGTAGATCTTGTGTTACGGGCGCATGTCTGTGAAGGTTGTCCATTTTGGGACAGAGACGGCATTGGAACAAAAACGAGGGACCTCTTCAAGTTGGGGGGGGGGGGCTTCTCAGCTGCAGGCGATAATGTCTTGTCACCTCCTAAAATCTGTCTTGTTTATGTGCAAATTCACTTGTCAGCCATGCTTCTGTTTTGTCGCAGTAGGTTCATGGAAAATGCTTTGGACCCAAATCATTTATCATTTATATTTTGGCACATCCTGCAAATTAAAAGGAGTAGGGGGACAATCCACATTCATCGAGAACCCTGCTGATGCGTTGAACATCAGAGGATACGCCTGTCCCTAAAGAACTCCCATACTGCTGTACTAGACCGTAGACCACGTGTCATTGCTGGTAAAATACATTTCAAATCATCCCTTACATAGTTAAGGAAATTCCTCTGTAAAGGGATGCATACGAGATATGACGATGGCAGGGTATTCAGGAAACCTCTGTTGTAAAACAGAACTAGCTATGTATGGAATTGCTAATCAGAAGTTTTACGAATTACGTTGTTACAGCCTGAAGTCAGTTGTCATCACATTGGCAGTCACAGATATAACATGTTTATGAAAACTGGTTATCATCACTACACCAGTATGGTGACCTTAAAACGGGTAATGTGATGAGTGGTCCAGGCAAAATAACCAAGCTGCTCCACAGAACTCATTCCGGCACCCAGAAATCAAACCTCTACCAGTCTGACAACAGAAGACACACATTTGTGACAACTACCAATGAATCCGCTAATATATACCGCCCGAAACGGTGGTGTGGGCGACAGCACGTCTAGCTGCAAACAACTTCTATCACTTCTAAATGGGCGCTGCCTCTCTCCTTCCCAGACTACCGGACCGGCCCATGCTTCACCCAGGTGGTCAACCAGATGTGCCAGGGCCAGGTGAGTGGCATTGTGTGCACCAAGGCCCTGTGCTGCGCCACGGTGGGCCGCGCCTGGGGACACCCCTGCGAGACGTGCCCCGCCCAGCCTCAACCGTGCCGCCGCGGCTTCGTCCCCAACATACGCACTGGCGCCTGTCAGGGTGAGTGGGGCCTCCCGGGTTTGGGCAGTGTCCGGGGGAGACGGTCCGTTTTTCTTTTTTAGGTGTCGGCGTACTTTAACTGACAATGGGCGCATCTCAAATGGTGGTTCATTGGAAGCCATGCAGCAGCCATCCGCTTTCCATGTCTTCCTGGTAAACACACACCAGACAGCATTTAATCATTTAACTGTGTGGTCTCATGTATGTAATGAAAGCTGAATGAATGAACTGATGGATAGACAGAGTGTGACCGCGACCACCACACCACCACCACACTCCATCTCACTGAAGCCACTGAAAGGGTCCCTGGTGGCAGCACCCTTTCCTGACCGTATCAACCGAACAGAAGACACATTCATGCATTTCCTGATATCCCCTTTCCAGCAGTGGAACAGATCTCTGTGTAGAGTCCTTGGAAGCAATAGAGAAGGGGATGGACAGTGAGAAAGAGAAAAGGAGAGAGCATGGACAGATTAAAGAGAGAATGGGAGCGTACTAGCTGCTGCGTGGGTTCGAATCTGGCCAACTGCTCCTTCAGCTGAAACTCTCTTCATCTTTACCTACTGTCTCCATCTGTGGAGCATATACGAGCGACAAATATATTTTTCTAAAGAGCAGGACTCCATTCATAGACGCTGGTAGAGGGAACAAGAGAGGAGAGATGGGGAACAAAGGTTATGCCAGGTTGGGGCTGTACAGCATTATCCCTGCTGCTGTCACTGTTATTGGAGTAAATGTATAGCATTATCCCTGCTGTCACTGTTATTGGAGTAAATGTATAGCATTATCTCTGCTGCTGTCACTGTTATTGGAGTGAATGTACAGCATTATCCCTGCTGCTGTCATGGCTATTGGAGTGAATGTACAGCATTATCCCTGCTGCTGTCATGGCTATTGGAGTGAATGTACAGCATTATCCCTGCTGCCGGCTCAGTTGCATGAGCGATCATATTCTCCCTTCAGCAGTTTCTCTGAGGGGTGAATGTACAGCTAGGTGTTAACCATTCCCTTAAGCCCCCATCCTCTGCCTGTTGCCATGCAACCAGCTTCCCACTGCCACATCAACAAGAAGGTGCCTGTGAAGACCCTGTGACCCTGTTGAGCAGTGACGGGAGGTCAGAGGTCAGAGTGAGGGAGGGGAAAGGAAGAGAGAGAGTTGGACAGGGAGTTGTGTCAGTGTTGGTATGGAGAGAGGCCCGTCGATGCATCGAGGACCCACTTTATCTTGACAGAACTAGCTATTAGTTTGAAGAATTTGTAAAAATACATTTGATTCAGGTTAGTGTTAAGGTGATGGTTGTGGGGTGAGAGAAATAATTAAATACTACATGTAGTAGTAAATAAATAAATAGTAAATAGTATGTGTGTCTAAATACACACGCACTATATTTTACTCCTTGTTCATCTCTCCAGTAAAGAATAAAGAA
>JACXGJ010002469.1:0-65086 GCA_016801105.1 Esox niger | reverse complement strand
CAACAAGAACAGCAAGAGCTGGGAGAGAACAGAACCAGCCTGCCTAAACACAAAAAAGCGTTCCTATGAGGGAGAGATGAAGGGACGCTCCCAACACACTGCCAGGAGGAAGGGACCACAGAGAGGAGAGACAATGCACAGACAACTGGCAGGCACTAGTCACAGTTTGGTATTCTGCCTTAGAACTATATCTCTGTACACACACACACACACACCCGCACACACACACGTACACACACACACCCGCACACACACACGTACACACATGCACACGTACACACACGCACCAGTTTGGAATGAAAGAAAACAGGAACAAAAGAACGAGGGAATGCTGCCTCTAATTATCCAGCTTTACCTAGCTCCCCGTCTCATATCTCACTCCTCTCCCCCCTTTTTCCTCTCCCCCTCCCGCTCTCCTCTCTCCCCTCCCTCCCGCCTCTCGTCTCCCTCTTTATATATTCCCCAACATTCTCTCTTCCCCCCTCCCCATTCCTTCTCTCCCAACAGCCTGTGTGCTAGTTAGAAATCACCAGTCCACACCCTGCAGGAGGTGATACCAGTGTTGGGTCTCGGTCTAAAAAGGCCTTCCCTTCCTCAGCACCAAGGCAACTGCCACACAGCCACAACCCTCTGTGTGCGGTTGTGAGGTTGTATGTCTCCCTGGAGAAGAGGACATTGTAGTTCTCTCACCTGCCCCCGTGCTCTACTGACACAGTTCCAACCATGCTCTCGCTCTCTCTAAACGCACCTACTTCCTATGGACTTTCTCTACTGTCAAGAGTGGTATGAGAGTGACGGGGCTGACCTCACTGCTGCCACTCCTCCCAGTCTGTCCCTGATCAACGGAGGAGAGGGGCTGGAGGCTGTCCTAGACCCACCTGCGTCCCTGGCCTGTCTACACGCAGTACAGAGCCCAACCAATTCCGTTGCCCCAGACCCTTTCAACTTCTCTCCATCAGTGTGTCCGGCCGTACGTATCGAAGAGCAGCGTGGCTCCGCGGATCCACAGGGAGCCCATGGGGTTCTAGCAGGACTCCATGGGACACCTACCGTAGGGTGACCACATTTTCAAACACCCAAACCGGGGAACTTGGGGTAACCACACACATGAGTGTTGGTCATCATGCTTGTGGTTGGTGGAGCTGGGGGGGCGCTTTGAGCCTTATGAGAATTGTCACTTCGCTCCACAGTTCTACACAGTGGTTTGTTTGGCTCCGACTCGTATTTGGAAACATTACAGTAGTATTATTATTTTAATTGCGGTAAAAATTTGGTTGTGAATGTCGGAAACTGGGACGTTTTCGTTTTTTACACATTTGTCAGGACCTGGGACGCCCGGCTTGAAACCGGGACAGTCCCGGGCAAAGCGGGATGTCTGGTCACCCTAACCTACCAGTCTAGTCACCCAATAGATGTGGGAATTGATAGGGAGGTGCCAGGACCTCAGTGAGCCACACTGAACACCTGGTAGAGTCGAGTTCCTCAGTTTTAAATGTCTCGCGAAAGACTCAGACAAAAAGAACATTTGTTCCTTTGAGGTACCTCAGCCAATTGGAATCACTCCGTGCCGTCGCTGCGGTGCGCTGGAGCTGAGGTAAAAGTGAACGGTGCGGGGCGGCTCCGACTGAAGCCCACGCTCCGTTGCCATGGCAACCGGTGGAAGCCAAAGCAGCTTTACGTTCTGTCCATTAGCCGCTCTCTATCATCAAGCTGGAGCATTAAGACCTATTGAGTGGCCGCGTTCCACTTTCCAAAGCTAACAATACGCACGTCAATGACAGTCAAGTAGGAAGGGATCACTCTCGATGGGCTTGTCGGCTTTAAACATTTTTTTTTTAGAGCCACGAAGTGAAAAACACTGGGTTGAATTCCTCTGTAATGTAGGTGTCTGCCTGGTGTGTGTGGCTTGCTATGGCATGGTAAGTATTTAATTGGCTGTCTGGTCCTGATCACACAAGCACTTTGATTATCTTAATTACAGCCTGCTAGGTCTGCATTTTAATGACAGGCACCAATACACAAACACAGCACACGGACAATGGTGCTGCCGGAAAACAGTGGAAAACAGGGAAGGTTCAAAATGCTCTGAATATATAATATGGTGAAGTGGTGCGACCAGATAGTGTGTGTTTGTGTGTGCTGTTCGGGGTTAAAATACAGCGCGCTCCGTAATTATTGTGACAGAGTAGCATTTTTCTGTACTCCGAAAGTTGGAATTTGAATTACAACAATTTATAAGAGGTTAAAGTACAGACGTCGCTTTCATTTGATTGAGGAACACTCAAAATAATTATAACTTTTTGACAGGTCATGAATGTGCTCCAGGAGGTAGGCATGCATGTGTCAGCTATTACCATCTCCAGAAGGCTTCACCACCACAACTACAGAGATACACGACAAGGTGGAAACCACTATTTAGGACTGAAAAAAGGATGGTGGCGTTAAAGCTCGGTTAAATGTACATAAAAGAGACTGCAGCATCCCCGAACTTAATAAAGAAAGATAAGTCAAAGAGGAAAGTACGCAGAGAAGAACAGCCCACAGCAAATATCTATAGAATACCACCTTACTTGCAAAACATGTTGGTGGGATTGCTACGGCTAGGACATGTACCAGTGCAACTGGCTCACCAGTCTTCATTGATGATAAATTGTTAGTTAGTAAATCAAATTCCAACATTCAGAGTAAAGAAAATAAAATCTGCTTATTTTGCTAATAAACTATGATGGCACTTCATAACACAGCAAAGCGATTACTCCAAACATACTGCCATAGCAACTAGAGAATCTTCAGAAAGTGGAAAGTTCTGGACTGTAGAGATAATCTCCAGATTTAAATCCAATTGAACCTGTTTTTTCATTTGCTAAAGATAAGACTTTAAATGAAAATACCTCAAGACAAAAAACAACTGAAGACAGATGCAGTATTTGACAGGCAGGGTTTCCGCAGAAGATACCCAGCATCTAGCAGAGTCAATGATTCATAGACTGTCAATGCACACAGATATGCAACCAAATACAAGACATAAGCCCTTCATTTTGACTTTAAATTAAGCTTGATAAAAGAAGAAGAAAATGATTCACCATCCCAAAGCATATGTAGGGCACTGTAACCATGATATTAAGACAGGTTTTCCAGGAACATGGCGGCCATACAGATATTGCTCTGCTGTGAGTTTGTTGGCAGACCAGAAGTGGACAGCCCACAAAACCAATTGGAAAGGTACGCTCGTTTTCCGACCTATCACAACATGGGCTACTGGGTATCAAAGCAACAGTTCGTTATGCTAAATTACTCCTGATTCACGTGAAATTATGCAAAACTGGCAGACATGTAAATCAAATGCACCATTGATGCGTACTAAGCAACTGGTTGGAACATTCGTAACAAAAATATTTCATTACCACTTGCTATTTACTCAAGATTAATTGTAATGAACTGGATATTTTAGTCACAACAAAAATGCTCATCACCACTAACTAGCCCCACTAACACCTTGGGAGGTTTACGAATGCCCATTTACTAACTTGGTTGTTTATAGTTGACATACAGCTTTCTCAGTGCAATTTCTGCCGGGGACATTGCCTTATTCTATCGAAAAGCATTGCACAATTTCTGATAGAGCAGTGTTTTTATTTGTAAAGTTTTTAATGCAATTTTAGGTAGCCCATCTAAAACCCTGGTAAGTGATGAAACACTCCAGGACTCTTCTGACTTCCAATTCAGAATTATTTACCAAAAGAGAAAACAGCAAATAAAGTAATCAGTGTACACAAGCATGAGCCCTCAGTGCCAGCCAGCACATAAAATCACTCAGTTGGCTGATAGTGGAGTTTACATGGGAATGACCATGACAGAGGGGAGGCCAGATGACCCTTGAACCCCATGGAGATAGAGATGCCGCTGTCCAGCGATAAGGGACTGGGTGACGGTGGGGTCACGGTAGGGTGGTGTTGACTGCTGATTGAGTCTGTTTGTGACCTGGCTGTGTGGGCCCAGTACTGACACTGGCTGACAGACAGACCATACCTCTCAGACAGACGGACCATACCTCTCAGACAGACGGACCATACCTCTCAGACAGACAAACAGACAGACCATAACTCTCAGACGGACAGACAGACAGACAGACCATACCTCTCAGACAGACAGACAGACCATTCCTCTCAGACAGACAGACAGACCATACCTCTCAGACAGACAGACAGACCATTCCTCTCAGACAGACAGACAAACCATACTTCTCAGACAGACAGACAGACCATACCTCAGAGACAGACAGACAGACTATACATCTCAGACAGACCATACCTCTTAGGCAGACAGACAGACAGACCAACTATACATCTCAAGAAGACAGACAGACCATACATCTCAGACAGTCAGACAGACATACAGACTATACCTCTTAGGCTGACAGACAGACAGACCATACTTCTCAGACAGACAGACAGACCATACCTCTCAGACAGACAGACAGACAGACAGACCGACTATTCCTCTCAGACAGACAGATAGACTGACTATATCTCTCAGGCAGACAGACAGAGAGACCGACTATACCTCTCAGACAGTCAGACAGACAGACCAGACTTCTCAGGCACACAGACAGACAGACCATACCTCTCAGGCAGACAAACAGACAGACCATACTTCTTAGGCAGATAGACAGACCGACCATACCTCTCAGACAGACAGACAGACAGACAGACCGACTATACCTCTTAGGCAGACAGACATACAGACCAACTATACCTCTCAGACAGTCAGACAGACCAACTATACCTCTTAGGCAGACAGAAATACAGACCAACTATACCTCTTAGGCAGACAGACAGACAGACAATACCTCTCAGACAGTCAGACAGACTCACAGACCATACCTCTCAGGCAGATAGACAGACCATACCTCTCAGGCAGACAGACAGACAGACCATAACTCTCAGGCAGACAGACCATAACTCTCAGACAGTCAGACAATACCTCTCAGGCAGACAGACAGACCATACCTCTCAGGCAGACAGACAGACAGACAGACCATAACTCTCAGGCAGACAGACAGACAGACCATAACTCTCAGACAGTCAGACAGACAGACCATAACTCTCAGACAGTCAGACAGACAGACAATACCTCTCAGGCAGACAGACAGGCAGACCATACCTCTCAGGCAGACTCACAGACCATACCTTTCAGGCAGACAGACAGACAGACCGACCGACCGACCGGCCGACCATACCTCTCAGGCAGACAGGTCATATTGCTCAGGCAGAGACCGTACCTCTCACGCAGACAAAGAGACAAAACCATACCTCTCAGACAGACTGACCATACCTATCAGACAGACAGACAGAATCTTACCTCTCAGGCAGACAGACAGATCATACCTCTCAAGCAGACAGACAGCTAGACCATACCTCTCATACAGACAGACAGACAGACCATAGCTCTCATACAAACAGACAGATCAGAGTCTTCTCAGACAGGATGACAAGCAACCAGATAGCAGGATTATCCAACAGTTCTGCAGCGCTGGGCTGGCGTGGCAAGTTCTTATCTCACCCTCACAACCATAAATCAGACACCTGCTCAAACAGCACCCCTGGGAGACCTGCCCTGGGGAGACAACAGGGGAGGGTTGAGCTCATCGAATTCAGTCCCAATTTAAAGGCCTGCAAGCGAACCTATTCTGTAGGTAGACTAGGTGCACATAGAAACACATAACGGAGCAGTAACTGTATGGCAGCCATGTTTTCCACCATATGTTTACTCAAGTAGGGCATAATGTAGAATGTTTGGAAAAACAAACTGAAACAGATGATTACATTCACCACACCCCATTCAGTAAACAAGCAGGCATTCCCATGGAATACACCATGATGACACTTCAAGGAAATCTGGACTAATCTGGAACAGGTGAGCGCACACACACACCCTCCCCTCATACACATGCACACACAAACACACACATACACACACACACACAGATGTTTGGCCCTAATAGTTGTGCATTGCCAAAACCCAGGGTTGAGTGACTTTTTGGAGCATTTGCTAGGTGGCTTTATTTGACCAGATGCTATTTGCCTGTCTGTCTGTGCATGACAAAACCACAGTATTCTGACCACACAACCGCTTAATACCTTAAACAACCATGGTGAGTAGGAACCAGAGGTCGGAAGTACACAAAGGGATGAATAAAAGTGTCACCCGTGGAAGATTCAACATAGCGAGTGGTCTGGGAAGGTGTAAGTCCACCACAGTGAATGTTCTGACACTGAGACAGTCCCAGCTCAAATCTGTAGGCTCTATCTGAAAGGGGTAGGAGAGACAAACAACGGCCAATATCACAGAGACTTACACTGGCTCATTGTGCCTGCTAGCTGCCTTCCCAGACTGGGATTCCATACCTATCAGAAATTCGGGCTCCAGCTTTCTGCCTTCACTGATAACACAGACCAGACCCCATACTACTGCTGCGGCAGCTCACATCTCTCTCTCTCACATCCAACCCTCTTTGTACCCGTCCCTCCCTCCCAGCTCTGTCCCCTTATTTCCTGGTATTTGCTTCCCCTGTGAGCTTGCCTCTAGGAGACAAAGGTTCTGCTAGCACCCTTTTTGGAGGTATTAAGGAGGAGAGTAGAAGAAGGTGACACCAGTAGGTAATTTGGCAACAACAAAGAAGCGAAGACAAATGTGTCGGGCATAAATAAGGTTTGGTGACAGAAGCAGCGGGTCCAGGATTAAGAGAGTCCCACAGATAACAATTAGAGATGAATACATTAGCCCCTGTGATGGATCGGGGGGCCACAAGCTCGGTAAGGGAATTTGTCTTCTGTTCCCTTATTAGATGTAGCAAGAGAAGTCATCTGGGGTTTGGGGACAAAAGGAGAACATGCATAAGGGATAGTGGTCTGGCCAGCCTACATCTGCTAAGGGGGCCCTAGATGAACAGAGCACGGCACAGCTAACCTGTTCAGCCAATCCCATCCTGCCATCCTCATCAGCTGAGGGGGGCGGAGGTCAAATCATGCCAAGTCATACTGATGCAAGCTTTCTCCCTATACATTTGTTTGAAATGGGCCACTGAATGTTTGAAATGGGCCACCGAATGTTTGAAATGGGCCACTGAATGTTTGAAATGGGCCACTGAATGTTTGAAATGGGCCACCGAATGTTTGAAATGGGCCACTGAATGTTTGAAATGGGCCACTGAATGTTTGAAATGGGCCACCGAATGTGACTGTATCTCAGACGAAAACACGCTCAGACACAAATCTACTGACACGATACACTCTGCGGTTTGGAAGCTTTGCACACGTGACAATCGCACACACACTTTAATTGGCAGAGCAGAGCGCAGATCCCCAGCCTGAAGGTTTCCCCTCCACCCATTCTCCTCGTCGTTCCCCTGTGGCTTGCCATTCTCGCCTCGTCAGCAAATGATCCTCCAAAGAGAGTTAAAAAAAAAATGAGTAGAGGAAAAATTTAATTCAGCCATATGCATTCAAACTAGAATGTTCTACAACTCTAATGTAGTGGAACACCCACAGAGCTGATCATTCACTACTGCAGGGAGGAGGAAGATGGATATTCAATGAGAATGTCTTCAATTATTTTGGGGGTTGGGTTGGGTTGTGTGTGTGTGTGTGTGATGTCCTAGAGCAATACTAGTGAGGACCATAATTCCTCCAAAAGTCCACACAAGTACAGTAAACTAAGGGCAATGCATAGAAACAATGACCTTTGTCAGGTTTCTACTTCCATAAAGGCTATTACTGGCATGCGGCTTGTGTTTAGGTTTGGATTAACTTAATGTTTAGTTATTAGGTACCATAAGAGTTCCAAGTAAATCTACTGTTTAATATAAATGCACTAGACTGGGAGAGTGTGTGGGATTCCAGTTTTGCGTATTGTAGATAAATGTGAAGTTCAAAAGTAGATACATGTGGACAGTAAAATACAGTTGGTCATTATGACTATACTGATCTGCAGCAAAAGAGTCAAACGTCCAATCAGGCCTGTGGGGGGGGGGGTTAGGACAGAAGCCCCAAACCCTTCTAAATCGTGGGTAATCCTTCGACCTTCACTACTGTCGTTTTATGGGTAAAGGTAAACGCAACGGATCATCCAAAAGCAACAATATGAACGGATGATGCACTTTTTCCTGCGGTTACCAAAGCATCCATTTGGCCTACATTCTCTTCGTCCTCCAAGCAAGCCGCTGTCGTTTCATACATCTCAACACACACTGGCAGTGAAAACGCACAGAGAAACACGATCCGTTAGCCGAGCAAACACGCGAGGTGGCTAACAGCTCTGAACGTTCAGCGGCTGGGCCACGCGGCCGACGGCCATACGGCCTAGATCTGCAAACCCCCCACCGCCTGTGTTGATGGCCCGAGTGTTAACGCTTCGATATCAATCGGCCTCCCGATCTACGGAAACGCTGAGCCTAAGGGACGGCGAGGAAGGAATGTATTTAGACTGCATGGTTCTGCAGACCTGGCCGGTCCTGCATAGACTCTACACACACAATCCATCTGTTCCTGTGTATGTTCTGACCCAAACACTCAAAGAATGACGAGAGGGAGGGAGAGGGAGAGAGTGCTGTGGGAAACTCTATTTGAAACTCGGAGGTCACACCTCAGGCAAACTGCCCCAAGATAATGAAAATAAACACTGTTATTTATCCACCTCAGTAGATGTGAGTGGAGACTGCAGAGCACTTATAATCAGCCTGTTGGCAATGTATTCACACACACACACACACACAAATAACATTTCACATCAACACATACGAGAAAGGGAGAAAAATATGAGCGACCTGAAGCCATTATGGAAAATAAGTTCCTTTATTACAATACCATACATGCCATGGTAATGTCACCTGTGGGATAAACATGCTGGTCGTACCGTGGTTGAGTCTGCAGCAAGGTTTCAATGGAGGTTAGCACGGCTGACAGTAGAAGACATTTCAAATGGGGAGCCATTAGTTAATGGAGTGGGACAAACAGAGAGAGGGAGCCTGACCCCTGAGGGAGAATGCCCCTGTCCTCCCCTCACCAACCACTCTTCACAGATTAAAGTCACACAGGACTACGCAGGACAACTAAAGAGAGGTGGAAGGGTGTCCCGCCTCCAAACTGTCAATCACCCAGCTTGAGATACTGACACACGTCGTTAGATCCATATCAGAGGGGCTGGGTTCGAACCCCCCCACTCGCTCATTCAGATGATAGCCATCCCCCCTCCTCTCACCAGCGATTTTAGTCTTTTAGGGAAACTCATTTCTGTGCCCATCAAAGCCCAACGCAGTGTGTGTCTCCCTTTAATGTAGTGTTGTGTATCGACAGGCAGTGTTGGGTTACATGGCTTTTGCTGAGGGAGATAGGCCTGAATGGGACGAAGACGAAAATGGTCCAGTAAACCGATGTCCACCCAGCCTTTCTTCTGTTTCATCTAAAAGGATCTCATTACACCTCATCAGATTAGATCCCTCCTCTAGTGTCCATGGAGCCATCCTCTAAGTACGGAACACAACGCACACAGACACACGCTGTCACAGGAACACCCACCCACATCTGTGTAGAATCGAAGAGTGTGTATGAGTAATATTGTGGTAGTGTGGGTATTTATGGCCCTAAGTAACTCATTACCTCATCCATAAAGGCCAACCTGATGCTTTGTGGTTAAACGTTAACCCTGCCGCAAGCCAAACTGTCTCTCCAATGCACACTGTCCAATCAGCTCTACAACGCCATTCATATTACCTTGTACAGTGGCCTTAAAACGGACACAACTGCCCAATATCCTTAAGTATACCCAGTGACTTTTCCCTCACCTCAATAAAGAGCTTTATGATTGAATCAACTCTCTGAGGTCAATAGGACAAACGCTCATTTCCCAGGGTCCTCTGGGCTCCCCAAAGGCAGAGAAATATGCTGAGTGTCCTGCCTGACATTTATTGGACGGGAACTAGGTTATACGTCTTTTTTCCCCTTTTCTCTTCTCTTTTGTTTTAGAATGGCTCCGCTAGTCTGAGCGCGTTTGTTTGTGTGTGTGTGTGTGTGTGTGTGTGTGTGTGCGTGTGTTTCTGCTTGCCAGGCGATACGACAGGCCCTCGGCCACGCTTCAGGCTCCGCTACACGGTACATCTGTCACTGTCTCCGCTCTGTCACTTCAGCTCTCCATCCCAAAAAGAACAAGTCTCCCTTCTGCACCATGAGGGAAAGAGAGAGAGGGAGAGAGAGCCTAGACTTTTCCTTCTGTTTCAATGTCTGTCACTCTCCTGCTCTCCTCTCATTTCTTTCCCTCTCATACTCTGTCTTCAATCATGAATTCCTGACACCTTTTATACAGATCATCTATCGCTCTGCTTACAGCTTTCCCATGTCTCTCTTTTGTCTGTGAGAACATTACCAAGACTGCCCCCCCCACCTCAGCAGATAGACGGATACAGAGTTTGGCTTAGTGAGGCTCAGTCTGAGTCTGTCTCCCCGGTATGAAGAGAAGAAGTAAGCACTATGCTGTCAGGCCCACGAAGTTCCTCTACAGAGAGCTCTTTCATCCATACCACCAGCTCATACATTACCATGATTCAAGATGTCATCAAACTCTGTCTCCTGTGATTAGTAGCAAAGGATGCAGGCAGACAGTGACTTTGGCTTTTCTTTCTTAAGCCAGTGGAAAATGGAAGGGGGGGGCACCAAAGCAATGCAAGGTTTATCTCGGGTTAGTTTAAACTGCTGACCGTCAGACATACAACCCAGCAAACTGGGAAGATTTACAAATTATTACCCAGCACATTGGGAAAATTCATTTATTACTAATTGTTGGAGTAAGATGGGGAACATTCCCAGGACATATAGGTTCTGATAACCGTTTAACTTAACAATGGGAGGCATATTGGAAGACATTTACAATACAAACCACCAGCCACCCACAACCTTTAAACTTTTAAACTATGTTTTTGATAACAGAATGCTCTTCCGTTGGACCTACCTCCAATTCATTTCAAAATTCCCTACATTTTCTATACAACATTTGTGATAAAAAAAACATTAATGAAATATTCCTGGAATGTTTTCCTAAAATTCACAAACCTTTTGTACACATGATCTAAAATGAACGGCCAAATAGCATCCCTGTAACACTCCCATTAGGTTTCCAGGAACTGATTAGATGAAAATGTGTTTTGGGAAAAACAAGTTTCACACAAAGCCTGTATAAACATCAGCAGGACTGGGACGTTTCAGTGTTATGAGAACATGTGTTAACGAATGTTCTGGGACCTTTGACAGAACCAATTTAGGTTGGCTCACATCTCCCTCAGTGCTGTATCCAAGTTACCCATAATCCTGTCTGTCTGCTCAGTGGCTGAGCTGCCCCTTGGAGAGACATCACTGACTGGCAGCGGTATCCCAGGCTTGGTGACAGAGTGTTGGCCCAGAGAGTGCGAACACATACACCTTGTAAGATAAACAACAGACAGGGTCAATCTGCCCACACCTACAGGGGCTTGACTACTACCCATCATGCTCTGGAGACTGGAACTGCAGTACCACACCAAATGTATCTTTCACAACAGAAAGGCACACATTCACATAAATATCACTACGCCAAGTTAACACACTGACTCACGTTTACAGGTCCCTGACCTCCAACCCACAGCCCCAACACAGCCGTATCACACAGAGGGGGCTCTGTTCTACCACATACGGTTAACCCTTGGACCCTGCGAATGACCCGTGGATGACCTCTGTGTCAGCACAACCCCTTGGAGTTGAATCTATTGGACATAAGTCAGTTCAGCCAGTACATGCTGGTCGTCTGTTCAAACTCAACTTTGAACCGCAACAACCCGCGCTGGACTCCCCCCGGTTGAGACGGGGAGATAGAGAAAGAGAGGCTCGGTGTTGGGCTCTCAGGGAGTGTCGGGAGCTGAGACAGGAAGTAGCGGCGTGATAGATGGCGGCATGGTGTTCCTGTGGCCGAGAGGGAGTGTAAGGGCTGGCCACTGTCGTTAATCCCTGTCATCTACTCTGCCATCACAGCTTCCTTCTCTCCCAGCCGGCTGCAAGAAACAGTGGCTGTGTCTCCTCCTCCACACCACCCCCGCCTTTCAGAGTTGCCAAGCACGGCGAGTAACAAGTCGCCATGTCCCTGACCTATAACCTCTGACATGGCCCTACGATCCCTGCTCATTCCACCACCCTCCCAAGGCCTGTGAAAAACAACCCACGTTGGGTTTGTGTGTATTTCCGGCGTGCAGGCGGACTGAGTCCCCACAATGGGTTGAGAACAACATAGGCTCACCTCTAACACAGGGCCAAGTCAGAGCCAAAACACTGGCACCTGTCAGCGGGACAGCAAGCCATATTGGAAACCGGTCCTCAACCAGACACAGACACAGACACACAAACACATATACACAGCTGTTGTGAATGGCAGGTGGGTCATATATTAACAGTCCACCAACCTGTCTGGCGTTTTAACTGCAGGGATGTGAAGCAACCATGTTTGAGAGAATTGATACCACATTTCCTCAGGTCTTTGGTCACAGCCTAAACCCTGACTAAGACCCACTCAGTGGAAGACTGTGTCTTAACCGGGACTGAGGCGGTTCGGGGACAGGCAGGACAGCCTCAGCCCAGAGGGGTGCAGGACCCATGCTGAGGCATGCCGAGTGACAACTATGTTTTTTACCTCCTCCTTCTACTGAGAATCCAGGCTAATTTGAAGACGGGTGGCCTACACAACTGTACAGAATATAGGAGAGGCAGAGACAAGGATGGGAGGAGGAATAATTAGAAGGGCACATTCTCCTGGGATCCCTAACCTTTTCCTTTGAATGGGAGGGGACCACACAGCAAGCAGAGGGCCGAGTACATCAGGGCTGAGGGAAGGAACGGTTGCTCCTTGTAATAAAGTTAATGAAAGGCAAATAGTCTGGCAAGTAAACAAATGATCTTGGCCAGGGATTTGGCGAGAGTGAAACAGGCTCTATTTAAGTCTTCAGGTTAGAGGTGGAGGCTGAACCAGGGAGGAGATGAGAGGTTAGGGGGATGGGTGCAAGGAGGGGGGGTTGAGGCCTGGAAGTAAGGAGGAACATTGAGCCAGAAGTAGGTCAGTGGCAGTGTTTAAGAGAAGACATGCCTGCTCCAGTCATGCAAATATCGTAATATGCGTAAATGTGTAATTGGATTCACTGATGTTTCTATTAAGCTCCGGTTGCGCTAAATTAGCTTTGAAGAAGAGCACATTCCTTCCACTCAACAGAAGGGCTGGGGAATAAAAATGGTGTGAATGACTGTGGTTTTGTGTGTGTTGCCTGATGACTCAAACAACTTTGATCTGCCGCTCTTATCACTCACTACGCGTGACTGACAATTAAGTTGTTTTTCACAGTGTCACGTCTTCAACAACCTGATAATTTTAAACAAGCAGAGTATCAAAGTTCAAAGTATTTTCTTGTAAATGCAGGTTCACCCACAACTGTTCTGACTTTGCTCAATTCTTTGGTTTCTTGGACAAATCAGAACAGTTATAATGTGTTCGCTTTCTCGAAATCATTTGAGAGGTAATCAGATCAAGACTCTTTTTAAAGAAGATTCATTTGAGAGGTAATCAGATCATGACTCTTTGTGAAGAAGAATCATTTGAGCGGTAATCAGATCAAGACTCTTTGTGAAGAAGAATCATTTGTGATCGTGGTGTTTGGCCATAGCAATGACTAAAAGTAGTCAGAAAAGTGTGCGGCTGTGAGTAACTGAAACTGCAGAGAAAGAAAAGATCCCAAGACATAACAGAGAACGTTATCTGACATCTTAAGAGACCTTTACGTTTTTTTCTGTCTTAACATTGCTGTGACATACTGACTGTATAATGTGCTTTTGCAACTGAAATAAAAATACCTTTGTTCCTGATTTAAGATTAGAATAAGAGAAAAATACATTTCTACCACATATTGGACAGGAGCACATTTGCCTGGCAGTGTTTCGATGAAATAGACAGGTATATTAACAAAATAAGAATAAACCAATCCTAAGCCAAATCCTCAGAAAACTGTGGACAACAGCAAGGCATGTCCAGGCCAACCCCAGTCCAAACAATGTACTGATCATAAAGCGGTGTATTGTTACATACGAATAAACCGTGTTACACCACCACATCAACCCGTAGGAGTCAGCTAGTGGACAGGGTAGGAGTCAGCTGGTGGACAGGGTTGGAGTCAGCTAGTGGACAGGGTTGGACTCAGCTAGTGGACTGGGTTGGACTCAGCTAGTGGACTGGGTTGGACTCAGCTAGTGGACTGGGTTGGACTCAGCTAGTGGACTGGGTTGGACTCAGCTGGTGGACTGGGTTGGAGTCAGCTGGTGGACTGGGTTGGACTCAGCTAGTGGACTGGGTTGGAGTTGTTTCCTCTGTGCTTGTAGCTCCAGATAAGTTATGTTAAACCCTGCCTACCCACCAGGCATCCAGCACTTGTTGAAACAAGGATTACAACTACAGTCCCAAAAGATGGTCTAATACAGAAAAAATCCCTACACAAAATGAAGCTGTTATTTCAATGATAGAAAATCTGTTGTTAATAAGGTTGTTTTGCTGCTTTCTTGACAGCAAACACAAACATCTTCTTTTCTACTTCTACATCTTGATGGAGTCAGCACAACCATCAAGCTGGAAACAAAATAACTGTCTAGCCAAAAAACACCATATTTCACATTTCGTATGGAAATACGATATGTATCAAGACTTCACAACAGTGCCTTCTTTGACCCTGTGCTAGGAAGGAAGAAAAGAAACAATAGTGATAAAAGAATAAACAGCCTAGATACTGTAAATAATGTAGGCAGGTTGGTGAGCAGTTGTGCTCTACATTTAGTTCCAGCTGTCCAGTTAAGTTAATATTGTCAGTGAAGTGCTGGTAAAGCCTGTGCAGGGTCAGATGCACCCTTCTAAAACCCATGGCATTTCACACTCCGTTCCTTGTGTCTGGCACAGCTGTAGTCACCTCAGATGGCCCCAAACACAAAACATAGGGTGCTCATCAAGTCCGAGCAAGAGAGAAAGAAACCAAGAGAAAGGGGTAGAGAGAGAGAGAGAGAGAGAGAGAGAGTGAGAGAGAAACTGAGAGAAAGGGGTAGAGAGAGAGAGCGAGAGTGAGCGAGACGCCAGACTTGCCATCACCATCGTGTCAGAGACCATGACTGAACAATCTATTCTTGTTCAAGGCTCTGGTTGGTTTGGTCTGGTGGTTGGTTGTTGGCCTTGGATATTGTCCCTCACCAGACCCCAGTCAGACAGGCACCTCAGAGACCACACGGAGCCCACACATCTAATGAATGACTGCTCTCTGTAATTATTAACAGCACTGACCATGGCGTCATAAAGGGGCGATACCCGTCGCGTACGTCTTTAAGGTTTTATCCCAGCACCCAGACGGAGTCGGTGGTACTTACTGGCGACCTCCAGAGAGGCGTTGTGGCTGACCGCCTGGCCCAGGTAGTTGCGGGCCACACACACGTAGCTGCCGTCGTCCGGCTTGCTGCGTCGGCCGTGGACGATGCGCAGGAAGAAGAGCGAGCCGCTGGGCAGCAGCATGCGGTGGGAACGAGGGTTGTCCCGGTCCGTCTCCACGCGCTCCCCGTCCTTGTACCACTCCACCGTGGGGGCGGGGCGACCCTCCGCCTTGCAGTTGAGGGTGGCCGGCTCGCCCTTGGACACGATGAGGTCGGAGGGGTGCTCCACGATCCGGGGGGGGGAGTCGTCCTGGCGCAGACGGGATCCTAGGAGGCAAGGTGACATTTTGGGTTTGTGAAGTCGTTCCTGGCAATAATCGGAAGCATGTTAAGTCTAGTATTCCATCAGAACTGACCACAGTCCATAGAGCTTCATCTCTCCCCCTTACACTCACACACGCAAACTCGCACACTCGCAGTCTCGCGCACTCACACTCACGCACTCGCGCACCCTCGCACTCACACACACCCTCGCACTCACACACACTCTCGCACTCACACACACCCTCGCACTCACACACACCCTCGCACTCACACTCACACACGCACTCACACACACACTCACACACACTCACACACACACTCACACACACACTCACACACACACTCACACACACACTCACACACACTCACACACACTCACACACACTCACACACACTCACACACACTCACACACCACTGTAGCCCTCTGAGGAATCATGAATTACAAACAAATAGCTAACCATAGTCTGGGGAAATAGAAATGACTGCATTAATCCTACACAAACACCCATTAAGAGAGTACCCACTGCGATAAAGTGATTTTCCTTGCACGCATACTCAAACGCACAGTAATTCTCTGTAACAATACAGTACATATCTCTTATAACGACGCCTGAACTGTATGCAAAAATAGCCTAAGAAACCACACCGAGGCCGAAATACTCATATCCAGTGGTACCTTCATCAGAGCAGTTGTTCACGTCACCGGGAGCAGTGCTGTAATTAGATACAGTGCGTTATCATCGCCGCGCCGGCGCTTCTACACACTGTAATCTTGTTTGACATTCTAATTCACACACATTGTCATATGGCAGCAGACACAACATGTCTCCACTGTTGAAGGGCCAAAGCCCCAGGGGGCAGAACACAGCAGTAAGCTGAGTTGACAAACAGTCTTATTTTGGCATCTCTCGCTAAACACTTCATCAAACCTCTTTTGAGGAAAAAAAAGGTTTGTTTATAGCTCTGAAAGCTGTTAACGTGTGATACCAGTCTTTCTCTAAATCTATATTTTCTTTTGTGTAATGATCAAAAAGCGAATGCATTTCTATATGGCCCCTATTTGTAATTTCCAAATGGCTTATTATGGGGGTTGGAGGAGCACAAAACTAAGTAAATGTTACCACTGTAAATAACTCTGGATAGGAGTGCCTGCTAAAATGCCCAAATGGAATAATTGAATTAGGAGAAAGGTTGACTTAAAAACATCTACTGCCTGCTAAAGGAATGTTATCTTAATTAACACAGATAAATGTGATCAGGGCTATTCTTCCTGTTGAAGCTCGGACAGGTCTGGCTGTTCATCAGCTCCAATTTATCAAAAGTCTGCATCAAAGTATTTGATCTGGTGTGGGCCCAGTAATGCAGCAATGCCCTTTGGTCTGCCAACTGACTGGGAACGAATGTGTCTCTCTGAGAGAAGACTGATTCATGTTTTATTAAAGAAACCTTTGAAGAGTTCCCATGTTCTGCAATGGGGTTCAATTCTCCCTACTATTTTATTTCATTTTATTTATATATTTTTCAAAAGCAAGCGGGGGGTATATCTTTAAGGAATTATACATTAACATTCTGCTGGCTAAGTAGTGAGAAGTTGCAGAAGTTAGCAGATTTGAAACTAGGCAATGTCCAGACAGACAGGCAGACACTCAGACAGACAGGATTTTAGGGGTAGAACTCTCAGAAGATTCATTATGTCAGGGGAGTGGGAGAATTGATGTAGTCCATCAGAACCACAAGACACCACCTCAGCATAGATTCCTACTTTGAGTATCATCCATCACCACACACACGCGCGCGCACACACACACACACACACGCACACACACACACACACACGCGCGCGCGCGCCCACATACATACATACGCGCAGGCACTAACGCACGCACGCACACACTAACGCACGTACGCACACACTAACGCACGCACGCACTCACGCACGCACGCACACACGCACGCACACACGCACGCACGCACGCACGCACACACGCACGCACTCACGCACGCACTCACGCAGACACTCACGCAACACACTCACGCAACACACTCACGCAGACACTCACGCACACACTCACGCACACACTCACGCACACACTCACGCACACACTCACGCACACACTCACGCACACACTCACGCACACACGACTACCCAGTGCCATGACTGGTTACAGAAGGAAGGGTGAGGCAAAGTGGGCAAAGTGGTGTGTGTGTGTGTGTGTGTGTGTGTGTGTGTGTGTGTGTGTGTGTGTGTGCATGATAAATGCTAGAGTACTGGTGTCACCTTTGACCCTGGTAAACAGGTTGGATGGAGATTTACTGATATCTACATGCATGTCCACATGCTGTAGATAATGGAAAGAAGCACTCATCTGAAAACCTTGTTGTAAACCTTAATGTAAATTTTTGGCTTGCTTATTTGGCTTCTTGTGGACATAGTAGATACTTCGCTTGAAGGTAATAGAGAACCCTGGAGTTCTGGGTCAACACCTCCATCAATACCAACATTAACAATCCAACAATCCTTTTCTCTCTACTCCTGTTGTGTTCAGCTGTCACTCACAGTGCCCTCCCTCGCCTTCCCTCGGAATGTTGGAATGACAGAAGCTCCTTAATGATGAGTGTCCAGGTTACTTTATACTTGCACTTGAAGGCGTACACATGGTCACCCTTCATGCATGGATTGCAGAAACGTGGTCCTTTTCCTTCGGGGGTTGTATTTTGGCCCGGGGGATTTTGGGAGTTGGCGCATATGATTCAATTTCAAACTTTCTTTGCGATCACGTAAGTTCGCATACTGTGATTGGTCAGAAGATCGTGCACTCCTTTATGTCCAATATTACCCCCCCGATGTATTCAGAAGCGAAAGCTAAGCACACCATGTTTGACAGCACAAGACAAATGGTTCAACGTACCATGCAACCCAGTTATTCTGGGGCCAATAATCCCTCCCTCCAGATGTGACTCATCTGCTTGTCTGTTCTGACTGACGAATAACCTTCGTACAGGTTCTGCAGTAGGCTCGTCGGCTACTGGACTGGACCAACTTAAAGCAGTGCTTCAAGGGCTCAACCATGTGTGTAGTGTGTGGTACTCTGTGCTGTGTTGTAAAGGGCTACGTAATGGAAGAAGAATGCAAGCGGATAGACTAAAACCAGATGATCTGGGGAGGGGGGTAATATTGTCCAATAATTGCAGCCATTCATGGGTGGTATTTTACCTGTTTTACAGCCTGCTGGAAGCACAGCGGTTCACTGACTGGAGTGCTAATTTCCTAACTAGTTTCCAAACTGTTTAATGGAGAGTTGACGCTGTATTGCAGTACTGTAGAACACAGCACACCGTGGGGGAGAAGGTGCCCTCTGACCTCCTGAATGATGACTGGACTGAAACCACACGGGTCAGCCACATGAAATACCTCCCACATGTCCTGTTGGTGCGCGTGTGCTCTCACTGTTCCTCAGGATTGTAATCTGTTTTAACTATAAATAGTGCTGGAATACGGCGCAGCAGGGGTGCCGTGACGACGGGGCGGTATGCAATTGCACTGGCTCAACAGAATTAGAGACAAAGTCTTTACTGAGAGAGGGTTCTGCTGGGAATGTCACTGACAGAGGGCCCTCGGATCGATAGACCTGACTTCCAGTCAGCCTAACACTAAAAACACACACTTAAGCGCGCGCGCTCACACACACACACACACACACACAAACACACACACACACACACGTTGCAGGTTGTGGCGACAAGCGGCTGATCAATGGGAAAAAGGATAACCTCTGCTCGCTCCATTTCATCAGCGGAGACTTCATGAAGTGAGACTGGACATACGGCCAAGTGCTCCGGTCCTTTCCCAGTAGGGCTCATTACTCTGCCCCTTGGATAACATCTAGAACCCACCAGGTCAGTCAACCTAGACAGATTGCGCTGTGAGGAAGAATAATTGAATTGAGGCACGCTGTACCTCAAAATAATGCACAGCATAGTTAAAAGCCGCATGAGAGGGCTTCGTGGACAGATTCAAAAGCACACAAAAGCGTCCGCATTCCACAAAGGAAACCCGCCAAGGTCAAACAGACCGCCGACTACCAACTCAGCCGCGGGGCGAAATCATATGTATGTTATTTGAATTACAATTAACACGCTACGTTGAAATATTCAGAGGGAGGTAATGAATAGAGAAAGGCCGCCAGTCTCCCCAGTCCCCAGTTCTCTGGTCACGTGTTGTTCTGCTTGTGTTAATTGGGTTGGGCAGGTGCCCGCGGGGCTGAAGACGCTCCCAGGGCTGGCTGCTATTACTTGGCTGTTGTATCGCCATGCCACAGGTGGGTCTCAGTAAGACCAAGCTTTATCTGCAAAGAAACAGCAGCAGGCCGGCACAGAAACACACACAGCAGCAGGCCGGCACAGAAACACACACACAATCACCCAACACAGACGCACTGGCATGCGCACACCTACACAAACACCAAAGGTCTTTTGTAACACCTCTGCCAGACACACACTTCCTTATTATGGCTGTCAATCATCCCTGAGCCTGTAGTGGTGAAGAGAGTGGGCTTTAAACAGAGGAGGAGGGAGGAGCAGGGCAAACGGGGAGGAGTGGAGGACATTGCAAAGGAGATATAAAAGGGAGGATCGTATAGGACAGAGCACCTTCAGCCAGGGCAGGGACGGATGTGTGGATGTGCAGGAGTGAGCATGTCAAAACAGACAAAACACACACAGACTGTTCTTGTAACTTACATAGCCGCGCGGTTTTATGGCTACTGTGGCGGCGCTCAGTTTGCCCCTCGCTAGCAGGTCCATTACGTATCCGTGTCTCCGTTTACCAAACAACTGTCATGATCGGGGGTGATGGCCGCGCACCACTTAAAAAGATATCAACCGCGACTAAAACCAATACGCCGGGATCCCCCCTGGCCGCCGTCCGTCAAGTAACAACCCCACAGGTACGTAGAGACCAAGTGATCGCACACACCCACAAAGGGAATGATCCATGAAAACAGATCCGGAGATAAAGCCGTACCACAAGCAGAAGTGTGAAGAGGCATAGCGTTGGATTACAGTTCCTGGCCTATCTTCACACAACCACTAGGCCGTCTAAAAGCCATCCTTAAACAATGTGCTCAACTGTCTACTGGCTGGTTCCGCTAACACCCAGGTACTTGAGCTGCGGTCGGTGACATTGACGTGTGTGGAATGCATTGGCCCCCATGTCACCCCGCGGTATCAGTTACGCCTGAATGACATCACCCCCCGTCAAATGGAGGTTCCCGGCAAATCAGGACGGAGGTGGCGGATAAAGTAAATCTCAGCCCGGGGTGACATGGGATTACCTGTGTACGAGCGTGTCCGGTAGGATGATACCGAGGTAAATGGAGGAGTAATCAAATCTGTGCATCCGCCCATCTCATCCCTTCGGCCAAATGTCACGGACGGGAATGGGAGAGAAATGAATTCTTTTTAAAGAGATTACAAAGAACCTTGAGGGGTTCCTCACCATCTATCATAAGAGTGGACATACACAACCCCAACGGACATTCAGCACTCACATCCACATTACACACTGGTAACAAGGTACATCTCTTCCGTCAAACGGCCTGCATCCTAGTTCAACACGTATCTTCTGTAACACAACAGGTCACTACGGCTGGAGCTGACCAATTACTAGCCTGGCTTAATAATGGCAGGCAGATGCGAAGTGGCTTCATAACAGTCTGCTTGTTAAACAGCCCATTTGTCCATAAAGTTAGTCAGTGTCCTTGTTGCGACCAGGAAGAGGGTTTGCACATGTAATAGTCTGAGAGGATATGGAGCAGGCTGGAACCTAGTCACTGCTTTGTGCCTTTAAAAGCACCACTTGTTTGGAAGGGGTACCATCTCTAATAAAATACTTAGATTTATTCGGAACAACAATCAGGACTGAATGGATATATTGTTAGAGTACTGTCTTTTTATTCTGACATAACTTTCATTAAGTCCAGTGCTATCAAGAACAGGATATTCCTGTTTGTCCACATTGTAAGGTTGAAATAATACACTGAAATGGTTAAAACTATCCTAATCCCCTTTCTGTGTGAGAGCTGATTAAGAAAATATTGGGTGGAATTTTAGCCCGTTTTGGATGGATGGTACCTTTTCAGGTATTATGACATCATAAACCAACAATAGTTTATGATGTCCTAAACCTACTACATGGGAGCTTTAACAGAGTTCAGATGTAATTATTTAATTATCTATTTATCAACCTATAATAATTCAAGGAACCCATCTGAAACCCAAGTATTAAAATTATGCCATGTGTACCAGTTAAAAAAGCTCAATTCAGCAATATACAACACATTAAATAGCTGCTTGATACCATTACAACCCTACATTATCATAACATTTGACTAATTATTTCACAAAACACAAACTTAATAGGTTGTGGTCTTGAATTGAGTATCTCTTGAGAAGGTTTAAAGTATCTGGTCAGCCCTGAGGCCCCGAGAGATCGCCCCCCCTCCCATCACCCTACACTTAATGACATCATCCTTTTGGGAGTGTTTATGGAACTTAGCTGGCTGGGATCTGGGATGGGAACTAACAAAGAAAAACAGGATGGTATCCAGGGGTGCTGGCATGGAATACTGCGTCGTTGGTATGGGGATGGACAGGATCGGGTTGGCTGTGAGAGAAAGTCCACCGAACAACGACAGAAAGACGATGCTTGATCTGCTCAATTCCGGATGTTAAGTGGAGGAAATTGGAGGAGAGTTACCTCTGAACTCTCTCAGGGGAACACGAATGAAGAAGTGGAGTTAATAAGAGCAACATTTCTTCACTCTCTTCCCCCTCTCCCTGTTTTCCCTGGCCAGGATTATAATGAGTTCCGCCAAATGTGGATTCAGCAGAACATCAAAGGACGAGAAAAAGCTGAGGTTTCTGGGTAATCACACGTGTTGAAATATTCATTCCTCAGATGTGTTGCTCTGCTCCACCTCTTCAATGACCATGTACCCACTCATCAGGAGTGTCACGTGAAATCAGCCCGATAGGATATTCGGTCTTACGTATCAGAATCACACTAACTGACTCCGTCCTCACTATGATCATTTCAAAGTCAACCGAGACAATATCAGGTCACCCACTACTTCACGGTGTTTCCCTTCATGACTGGTATTCCAGACCGACGCACAGACAAAAACTCAGATCCATATTATACACACACACACACACACACACACACACACAAATCTGACTCTTTCTAGTGAAATACACAACAATGCTGAATGCCTGCCCAGCTTTGCGGAATGCAGAAACTACAATTAAGCGAACAGTTAAACACTGTCATTCCCTCAGGTATGTGGGAGAGGAATGTGTGTGTGTCTTTGTGAGTGGCTGTGTGTGACCGGTGCCTGTAACCTCTATCTGTCTGAATTCACAGTAGCAGTACCACCACACACAGGCTCATTACACTTGATAAACATCACTGGGAAATGTAACATAAGAATAAAAAATGTTCTTTTCAATGTTACAGCCCACAGCGGATCATAAGAACACACACGCAAAGTGCTTACTGTGAACTTTACACGACCAGGAGAACCACGGCCCGGGGTCCACTTTACACGACCAGCAGAACCACGGCCCTGGGTCCACTTTACACGACCAGGAGAACCACGGCCCTGGGTCCACTTCACATGACCAGGAGAACCACGGCCCTGGGTCCACTTTACACGACCAGGAGAACAATGGCCCTGGTTCCACTTTACACGACCAGGAGAACCACGGCCCTGGGTCCACTTTACACAGAGGAAAATCGATTGTAGGTAGAACAGAAACATACTATGTGTGAAAATGTGATCGGGGGTGTAATGACTGGCCTAGCCTGAAATGCTTTCCAGATTTCACAATAGGAATTAGAGCCAAGACAATAAACCAAACATGATCAGCACTCAGATATTTCAATGAAGTCAGATATTTCACTGATTATGATAAATAAGCTTTAGGATACAACTAGGAAAACGTTCAAATACATGTGTTAATGTAGGGGCTTGGGGGGGTTCATTATTCAATCAGAACCAACTTTGTGAAGTCCAACACTCGCTCAGCCACGATGTATACTCACCAGCACCTGTACGCTCAGAGAACACATTCACCAGTTAGACAGTGCCAACATGGACCCCGAACAGTGCTGAACCCATTTGGACTGCTGCACGCGACGACCCGGGCATTATTGCTTTGAGACGACCAGGGTTTGAACTTCTGGCCGCAATGACACAGCTGTACTCTCCACCAGCGTCATTGCCGCTGCGCCATTTGGGAGCGCCAATATGCTGTAGCTGATAGTTAATGGGACAAATGCCAGCTACCATTTGAATAGGGCTGTACAGAAAGGGACTGCGGTGCACATTAATGTTCTGAATGTATCGATCAATACATCATGTGATAAATCAGGTTATTGAACACGTCGTGATTTTGATTTTTTACTAGGGAGAAACTGCATTTCCATTGCAGGGTTCATTTTATTGACACCATCATACAAGGTATCCTACACTTTAGCAACAGCAGAGGGCTAATGTTACCAGTGTGTGTGTGTGTGTGTGTGTGTGTGTGTGTGTGTGTATGAGAGAGAAAGGGGGGGTCTTTATTTCAGATGTTAATTTTGAACTCTCTGTCAAAGGGGAAGGGACACATTGAGGAGTACAAAGCAATGTACAAGATGGAAACAAAGCACTGAGTGCCCACTTACAGAACCA
Organism: Esox niger; assembly: GCA_016801105.1. Lineage (NCBI taxonomy): Eukaryota > Metazoa > Chordata > Actinopteri > Esociformes > Esocidae > Esox > Esox niger. The sequence goes on along the minus strand of JACXGJ010002469.1, from coordinate 40,565 downwards.
CCTAAAACACACCCACACACACACACACACACAAACAAACACACACACACACCAGAGATTCATGGGTGAACACGTACACACAAACACAAAACCATACCCTCTTACGTGAAACGACTCCAGCATTTGTTTCTTTACGACCAGTCTACTGAGGCCTTTCCAGTTAGGTGCTGTAGAACAACAGAATGACCGGCCTGAGCCCTGTGTTTGAGTGGTCTGAATGGGAATTAAATGACATCATAAATCCAAGGCACGATTGTGATCCAGAGACGATGGTCCCGACAGAAAGGAGAGATCTTTGGGGAAATGGAGATGGGATTTAGCACATGCTTTACAACACAAGGTAAATATTTGGACAGGAAATTAATGAGGGGGCAAATTTGTCGGGCGGGGGGGGTTATGTTCTATCAATAAAGCCACAGTAATGTGCCTGGCTGCGACGTCGTTAAAAATACATTATCTTCTGTTATGGGCCACAGTGAAGTCATTAGCTGGCTTGGGAGCTCCACACTGGGAGATGAAACTAATCTACCCTGCAGGCCAAAGCTGTGACCAGGCCACTGGACTGAGCTTATGAAGCACATTACAACCCCTCTTAGTCCCAGGACACACCGCCGTCTCTAGGAGTCATTACGGACAATCAACAGGCATGCATCGGCCATTGCACAATACAATGATATTGGCATGTTACAGAACCCTGTCGTGCAGGGAAACATTAGCCTTTAATTAATCCATTAAATAAAATGCAATGGCTGGTGATATTTTGCGAGACATTAGCTGAATCATTTCCAATGCCACGCAAATGTTTACTAAATGATATGCAACTCAGGCAGAGAGTTCACAAATCAGATAGCTGATCTGATTGGTCAGAATGTTCAGATAGGAATTAGGCTGCCTTTGTAAATGTATTAATAATAATGAGTGTATCCCTGTTCTAGGGCCTCGGCCAAGAGGAAATAGGCTAGTCTAAATAAACGTTCCAGTGCAACTGACTTGCCCAATGATGAATGTAATGAATAGAGTTTATGTAAAGCCCATGAGCTTGTGCCAAAAGCTTTTTCTCTCAAGAAGCCATACCAAACATATTATCATACTGTAGCCAAGTGTCAAAAGGTCGTTTGTGGGTATTTCAGGTAAGGTTGTATAAGGGGTTTTATATTATCTCGATTCATTTAGTAGCCTAGGTTGTCATCTCTGTTGGCCTATTGGCCTAAATATTCCACAAATAACTTAGAACACAACCAGTCCTGATGATTGCATCTGAATGCCAATCACTTCATGAGGCAATCGTGAAGGCTAGCCATGTAAAACTGTATAGGTTAAAACAAAATGTTTGTTTTCTTCATGGATGCTGCATAATATTTGTTGATCAACTGATAACATTTTCATCAGATGTTGCTTTGGGCAGAATTCTTATAGCTCCTCATTACACACAGTACAGAAGCCATCGTCATTCTCTGGCCCCATCCTATCTCCTCATTACACACGGTACAGTGGCCGTCGTCATTCCCTGGCCCCATCCTATCTCCTCATTACACACGGTACAGTGGCCGTCGTCATTCCCTGGCCCCATCCTATCTCCTTATTACACACGGTACAGTGGCCGTCGTCATTCCCTGGCCCCATCCTATCTCCTCATTACACACAGTACAGTGGCCGTCGTCATTCCCTGGCCCCATCTTAACTCCATGACCTTGTTGAGTGTCCTAAGAATCCATCCCTCAAACAAATACATTTCACCTTTGAGTTTCAAGAAAAATTTAATGTAACTGATAAAAAAAGAGTGCAAATAAAATAGTCTGACGAATCAGTGCCCTTCCAGAACAGAGGCAGTCCCTTGTAGTGGACAACAGAGGTTTCTAGAGATCCACAGGAATTCTGCTAATGTCAGCACCCCCTCCCCCCACCCCCCCCATGGCAACGTGTTGGAGGTTAACTCTACCATATATTATTTTGTCAAAGAGCGAATGGAGAAATATGTGTGGTTGAAACCTCAAAATGAGGTCTCTACCAACAAGGGTTGGACTCATTGGTGAAAGGGTTAGGAACCAGGGCTTTTAGCACAACACATCATGGCACCGGTATGATGGGTAGCAGCAGGCCAGTACTGTGTGCAAAAGACACCGTAGGTTCGACCACTCGGAGGTGAATCCAAGGTGTATTGCTGCTGAGATTCGCATGGTGCAGAGGGGAGCAGAGTGGCTCTCCATGGGAGCAAACGCCAATGAGAGTAATGACTGTAGGGTGTTCCCTTTTATCACAGAGCCCTTCCACAAGGCCACAGACCCTTCGCCTGGATCTCACATGAGTTCATTATTTCCACACACAACCACCAGAGACAAGAAATATCAGAGACAGCAGCAGCGAAACAAGACCCCACCCCCGCTATCTGACCACCCCCTCGCACTGCCTTCTCTCCCCCTCCACCCGGGAAGATTTCCTCTGATGAGGTAAGGTTTCAGACCGTCGCAAAGGCATCACATTCAGCTGGAAGAAGCGGTTTGACGGTCTCGGCTGTGGAGGAGCTGGCAGATGGCCACACGCTGCGGTCCTCACTCAACTCCTTCGCTGTATATTCAGGGAGAGAGACTGCAGGGCCTGTAGATGTACTGTAACCCCCCCCCCGGGAGGAGACACGCTGAGTTCCGCTGCTTCCTCCGCCACCGAGGAGGAACGCCGTCAACTTACGGGACACAGGAAGACGGAGACGTGGTTCACCAATCACCCAGGGCTGAAGGAGCTGTGATGGGCACATCAGCCTGAATGCATGAGGGACTCGTATTAATGTCTTCATTATCGGAGTCATTCAGGTGCGGGCGGGTGAACTAACCAAACAGACAAGCCTGTTCCAAACTACTTCTCAGTCTCAACCTGAAACCGGTGAGCACATAGGCTCTGTGACCCGCGGTCCCACTGTGCAGGGAAACCATACATCCCTACACCCCTCACACACACGCACGCACGCACACACACCAAAGAAACAAACTCCATACATAAACAAACCATAACTCAATCACCCCAACATCGTACGGCAACTTTTTCCCCACACTAACGAAATCCCTCTTCATTCCAGGCCTTCATTGGGAGCCTCCAGACGCCGTGTCCGTCCGCCCCGCCGTGCATACTGAGTGAGAGAGGACTCCTGATAGGTCAGCCAGGCAGGCCGAGGCTCCATTACAAGGTCAATCTCTGGTTAATGAAGCTGAAGATAGGCCAGTCCTCTCTCTGTGATAACAAGGTTAGTCCTCAGGGCTGATACTCCGCTGCTCACTAAGCCTGCAGCCGTCGTGGCCCCTCGGGTCACGCAACAAATCAGCCCCGTTAGCCGGGCCAGAGCAGACCGAGAATGACGCCCGCCGTCCAGCTGAAGCAGTCGCCGAGGGACGTTAAACCGAGCCACCACAACGGAAAAGCCGGGTCAAGTTCTCCAGAGTGTTTACCATTCCAGTTTACCAAGACAGCAAATCAGGCTGCCTCCGATAGAGCACTTATCATTCTCTCCACGGAGTGACGTAATGACCCATTACAGACTCCTTCAACTGGCAAAGGCGAAGATTTTAAAGTGGAAAATGAACATATACGCAGCAACAGAACCTGGTCTAACATCCACACGAATCCGCCTGTCTGGAATCAGACAATCCGTGTCTAAATTCAGTAGACAAACTAATTGTGGCTTACTGACAAACCAACGCCCTGGCTCTCAGTCAGCCCCCCCCATCTCTGTTCCTCATTCAGATAAGAGGGGCATGGTCAAGGGTGCTGGGGTGGGACAGGGCAGGTATACCACTGGGGGAAGGGGGGGTCTTTTTCAATCACAGACAATTACCACAACTATAGGAGCGTTCAGCTCGGCTCATTACGCATACTTATCAGCAGATCCCAGCCCCAGCATTACAGACATTGTAGGATGATAGATCCCAAATCAGGCACATTTCTCTTTAAGAAGAGAACCGCACTGTTGGTGAAGCATTTTATTAGGGTTCACTGTTCCCTAGAAAGCTTTGAACCATGTGTCTGGTGTGTCACTAATGACTGAGCCAGGGGGTGGGTGGGATGGCAGAGCGCTGCTGGGATAATGCCCATTTCGCGCCTATCCACCCTAACGAGACTGAACTGTTTCACACATCCTGATTAGCCTTAATCCTGGGCTTAATTAGTCAAAGGGTTGAGCTAATCGCTAATGTGTGTGTGTGTGTGTGTGTGTGTGTGTGTGATGGTGTGTGTGTGGGTCCATTTGTGAAAGCAAAAGAACAGCAAAGAAAGAAAACTAAATCTCATATTCAGTCCATCAATCGACAGGCGGCTTCATGGAAGTTTGAATTGAATCAGAACCAAGTGAAAATCGACAACCTTTGACCTGCTATCACCGCGGCGGTTCGCAGCTGTGCTTTGGAAATTCCCCCCCGGAAAAAAGCTCATCTTCCATTGACACAGCTCATTTCCCATCCAAATTCATTCGGGGCAGGTGGATGGATTGTCATCTGCTGATGTGGCGCTGCTCACCACCAGGTCGGTCCCTTGATCAGCGGGTGCTAATTGGCCCTTGAGAGGACAGCAGAGGGCGCTGTGCCGTGGAGCCACCGGGAGTCGGGTTGGCAGTAGCCGACATCGTGGTGTGTAACGGAGAGCGCGGCATGAAGCCCGTCATCAGATATATTGGATTTACTCTGTAGACATGCACAGTTATGAGTAAGCCTGGCATCTACAGCCTAAGGCTGCCAACTTGTCTTCTTACTGAGTTCAGCTGACGTCAGGAGGAGCATGACGAAAACAAGGGGATTTAAGGGAACAAATAAATGTGGGGCAGTCTTGAGGACTTTGCCTACACTCCCACACAGAAGCGGGCGACGTGGTGACACCCCATTGCGCCGAACAAGGCAGGCTATCTGCAGGAGAGCTGGGAGAGGAGTGAAAAGGACAGGCTTTTATTGGATTCAACATTTCCATCTGGGTCAACACTTCTCAACGGCTTCACTCTGTTAAGTCTGTTTAGGGAAGAGCTGGTGTTGACCATCCAAAGACAAGCACAGTGTAATATTGGCCAGTATTAGGTAGTTATTTACAGGTAAACAGCCCCCGGAGTATTGGGAGGCCAACAGGTCTTGTCATAACAGTGCAATATGCACTCCAAATTGGTTTTTCACAAAGAGCCTTTTTAAAGGCATCTGAGAGGGAAACCAGCTGGCTGACCCTCTGAACAAATACACACACACTAAGACACACTTACACTCCCCGCCTCCGTAGTTTTACAGAGGGAAGAGGAGGAGGTGGAGGAGGTGGAGGAGGTGGAGGAGGAGGCTGGATAGAAATCCAGAGTAAACAGACACTTGGGGGCCGGACGTGTGGGATCCTCCTCATGTCAACCACATACTAACCCATGACCAGGAGAAAAAAAACAAGCAGGGTTTATTTACACAACCAATTATCCAAGACCGCTCTCTCTCTCCCTGAGCACTGAACACACAGCTGAGACCGGACACCTCCGACGAACAGGAAGGATTTGGTAGAGATAGAACAGACTGCCCACAGTCGAGCATGAAACCCCTGGCATCCTGTAGCTGGGCGCTATCGTCCACCCGGATCAACGGAGCAGCGTGGACCGCGGACGGTCGGTATGCAGAGGGATGTTTGCCTGTTTGGTTTGGGGTCACTGACATGGTCCTCTGGGGAAGGTCGGCTCAGGATCACCTCTGAGACCACACACTACTGAGGGAGAAGACGAAGGGGAGAGGAATGCCGGAGAGGGGAATGGAGACGTAAGGCGGAGGAAATGTGGAGTGGAGGAGGGGAGAGGACAGGTGGAGGGCTGAGGAGTGGAGGAGAGGTGAAGGGTTGGAGGGGAGCTCTACACTCCAGGCCGGGAACTCACATTCAGATACACATTCAGACAGTCATCAGGGCCAATGCAGACAGCACCCTGAACCGATGGAGAGTGGCAAGTGTATCTGAGCATATAGGTGAATGTGTCTCTGTGTTACGCATGGGTGTGTGGAACAACGATGACCCCTGACCTAGCCCCACATGCACTTGTTATAGTCATATGAGTCTTCCTCCGCCCCAGGCTAGCGGCCATGCTTGACTTCACAGCTCACTAAAAACTCCAGGAAACCAGAACATAAACAAGGAACGCAATCAGGAAATACTGCTTTTTTGCACAACTCTGTCAACACACACAAACTCATGGATAAACACTATTACAAGTTTGCGCGCACACGCACATAGACACATACACACACACACACGCACACATGCACACAGACACACAGACACACAGACACACAGACACACAGACACACAGACACACAGACACACACACCAAAGATCTTTCAAATGTCTTGTCAACGCAGGAAGGGGGAAATATTAAAGGAAAGAGAAACAAGAAAGATTTTCACTAACGGCCACATAAAATTGCCAAAGTGAAATTCACTCTGAACAGATTTTTTTTACTTAAGTCTTTGATGAGTCGCAAACTAATAAAGCATGACCAAGTCTGGCCACGTGAAAACAAAACAATGGCTGCAATTGGATGGTGGGGCGGTTTTATTGTGTTTTATTCCAGGTCCTATTCCACTCAGATTAGAAGTCAGGTATTCAGGTGCTCAAAGTGATAAGCACGGTCAGATGGTCTCTGTGGTCGGCTTAGTGGCTTGGCAACACACCATTTGCCGTGGCTTTATATTTTAATACAGCTTTATATTGGTTTAGAAAAAAGGTAATGTCATAACCCTTCTATTCTGTCACCTCCAGCTCAACCTTCAACAAAAACACTGCCAACTCACTTCGAACATAAATCACAAACCAGGTTTAAAATATCCAGGCGAAAACAAGCGGGGAAACAAACGACTTTCAAAACCATTATGGTGTGGTTGGGGGAGTCAACTGTGCCAAAATGGCTGTCGGCAGGAGAGAGAAGGAACACAGAGGAATGACTGAACGCTACATTTAGCCTGAGCTGGGTGCGTTTCCGTTTAAACAAACACAACTATTTGAGCAAACTTCTTCGGTCGGCATGAATGAAGCAGATCCAGCCCTGAGGACAGGAGATGATACTAGAGCTTCCAAAACACACTGGAGGGGGATTTACAACCACTTCATACCTCACCTTTCTCCCTCTCTTTTTCTCCCACTCTCTCCCAACCTCTTTCTTTCTTTCTGACAGACTTTCTCTGTCTGTCTTTCTATTTCTCTCCATAAATGTCTCACTCCCTCTCTCTCTTTCACCCTTCCTCTCTATCTCTCTCTATCTCTCGCTCTCCTTCCCATATTCTGTCATTCCAACGGTGTCAGTCGTTCACATCTTGAGGGATCCAGAGAGAGAACAGATAAAAGGAGCTAGGAGACGCGTTCCTTTCAAACTGGCCTTTGCGGTAACTCCCTCATTAGTTCATTATTCCAGAGGAAGAACAGAAGGAAACTGACAAGTCCGTCAAGAACAGGAGTATCAAAGGAAGCTTCTTTAGAGCCCAAGATGGTCCAGCCGTCAGCCTCATCATCCGTGGCGGAGGAGTCTCATTAGTGGAGGAACACAGCGCATCACTGTCAGCATCAAATGAACTGGGGGGAAGATTCATTAACATACGAGATGACATAGTGGGGCAGCCTTCTCATCAAGCCGTATTAGTCCAGGACACTACACGCTGGGGTGTGACTGGCTGTGTCATCACAGGGCCATGGGCTGTCCTTCTGTTAGGGTCTGGGGCCTGTCACTGTGTCGCTGTCAAATAGCCAGCACATCCAGTTTCCTCAACTCTGACCTGCGCTCGGTTGTCGAGGCAGGGCCCAGACATCTCCAAGCTCTTCTCACAGGAAATGCGAGTGACAGAAGACATTCTGACCCACTACATTTGGTCCCCTCTATCCGCATGAGACCTGACCTCCTGCAAAAGGAGATATCTGGCCCAGAATGGTCTCGAGGCCAGGCAAGGCCTGGACAGAAGGCTCTTATCTCAGGCCAATGTTTCTCATTCAGGGGGGGGCTGCCTTCCTAGTGTCATTTCAAGCTACAGACCAGAAAAACTCAATTTAAAGGATAAAAAACACTGTTTTGTCTTTGGATGAATTGCTATTGAAAGGCTAAGTGTTTACCAAGGATTCATTAGGAAGAAAGTTGTCAAAGGGAGGGGGTTGTTTGGGCAGCTTAGCATCATGTTGTCACTCCAGGGATGAATCATTTGTGGGGGAACTAATCCTTTCTTACAGGAACCAACTGTTTTTAACAGGCATTATTAAGAGCATTATGGATTATTCTATTAAAACACACAGTTTAACACGTAGAAAAGGAACGACAGTGTCATAGCAGGGTTGTTTTAGGCCAGACAGGTACACCGAGCTGCAGTCAGAGAAGCCTCCGAGCACGACACCTGCCCAGGTCTATTGTCTTTTACTTAATGGGCCTCTGTTCTCCTGCCTATTGCTCAGTAGACTGGGAGAGACAAGACAAAATGGCATTCTTCAAATACCTGTCCAAATATGGGGCTGCCAAAGCTACAAAGCCAACACCTGAAAACAATCCGTTTAGTAAACAGGGGCGACTTTGAAGGGATGGTATGTCTTTGGTCTATCACCGGCCGATCACCTTCAGCCTCCCAGTAATCTGGGGTGAAAAGGGGGCCATAAGTGCGCGCACACGCATGCACGCACGCACGCACGCACGGGTGAAAAGGGGCAATGATCACCGCGTTTCCCGTTGGTATTAGCATTTCCTCAGCACATTTTCATGACACACACATCTGAAAATTGGCCACTTTTTGAGAGCCTTAACTGTGCTGCTACTGCAGCTGAGGAGTGTCCTGGAAGCCCTGCGGGGTAGGCAGTCCAGAAGGTCCCCGTGGAGGGAGACGCATCATGGGAGGAATTTCATGATCTAACTGTTCTCTGTATTCCCTTGGCTGTCCAGGTGACAGCAAAGCTATTGAGGTCATCAGGCGAATGAGCTTGCCTTCACAGGTTTTAAAAACATGACTTCCTTATTGGACGCTCCTTGCGGGTAAAAAACTTTGCAACTTGGTGTGGTTGTCTAGGAGGAAGGCTTGCTGCAATTTTAAACTCTCCAGAATCGGTTAAGAGTTGCTGTGATGAGACAGGGTTGGGATGTTGTTGACTAAAACAAGGGTTAAAAGTGAGCAGGGAGGCAAAATAATGGTTTGTGTTTTTGCTGTTTTTCTTCGGTATATGCAGTTTGTTAAATCACTTCAGTGGTTTTGTTGAAAAAGAGTGTGTGTAATAAATCCTTTGATCAGTGTTAAAAGTAAAGTCCTATCGATGTGGGTCAATCCTATCAGTATGTACATAAACCAGCCTCACCTGTACAAACTAGCTGTATTGTTAATCAGGGGCCTTTTTTCAGGGACCTGAAGCTCTCTGGTTAATCATTCACCTGCTCCGCTAGTAGCGACCACTCTTATCACTTTGACTCAAAGCCTATAATGGCAATGCCGGCAGTGATTACCTAGATTTAGAAGGCGCAGTTTCAGGCCAGTAAAACTATATAGTGTGGACATGGCCCGATTGGTTATCTCTGTTGATATGCTGATGTGAATGTCAGTGATTCATAAACGCACATTCCCTTTTAAAGAAAATAAGGGCATTTCCTGGCTCTCAGCTGTCGCATCATGAGTCAGACTAGCATGGGTCAAGTACCACTTCCACAAGCACAGGCTGGGCACACAAACTCAAGGGATAGAACAGCTATCCAAAGATGGTCGTAAAGTTTTTTATTTTTGCTAGTCATTCGATACTCATCAACTCACCCCACCCATGAAATGAAATCTCTCACTCACACCCAAGCACGCGCTCATAACGATAACACCATATAATTAATATTTGAACACACTTTTCCAATTCAAAGTTAAAATCCAAGTCAAGTGAAATAGTGCAGTCTTTACCTGAACAAATGTGAATGAATCCGAGTAGAAAATAAATTCCCACAGAACGCGCAGGCATCATTCCAAAGCAGAAGAGGGCAGAAACTAATAGTATTATCCAGAAATTGTTTGTGCTGTCTGTGCGATTCAGATCTGAATAATTTTCATTGATATTGTTCCGGTTTTAGTGAGCTATATACCACGCTGTCTCCAACTCTGCGTGCCAGTGCGTTGCGCTGCTGTGAGACCGACCAAGTCCCCGAGTAACTCCGTGCGGGACGATAGGTGCTTGTAGGCTACACTGTATAACAAAGATTTTTTATTTACTGATAGCTCATATCAAATCTCCGGGTTACATAATTCGGTTTGCTCACAAGATCGTCCACATATTTGGGATCTTCTTCTCTGATCCAAGTGAGCTTCCTAAATCCAAGACTAATCACGGAGGGTGTAGCGGAATTCATCTGATCAAATATTATTTCCACTTCTGCATAGTTTTCTTTCTCATGAGTGATAAGGCAGAGTCCAAAATCCAAACACCCAAGTTCAGTTTAGTCACTTTTCCGATTGTAGTTGCCTGTTTCTCTATCCGCCAACGTTCACCCGACTTGTACTTCGGGCTGAAGGGACGTTTGAAAAAGGCAGCGCTCAGCGAGGCTGTAAAATGGTATGCGCCAATCTTCCAAGTACACAATAGGGTTTTCCATAGAGGCTATTTTATCTATTATGTTAGGCCTGGGTTTGACATGTACAAAAATGAATTTTAAAATAACATGAATAGTATGTTACTTAGTAACAATTGCAAGCAGGAAGAAATACTTTTCGTCTTGGTTAAATAATTTGATTAAAAAATACGTTTCAAATTGCATTACAAATGTCTATCGTACCATGCAATACATGTCAAACCAAATTAAATTCACATTCTGTAATTATAGACTAGTCCTATTTGAACAAAAAATGGGAACAGTATTATTTGTTTTCTGCTCAAACAACAGCAGAAAGAACCGTGAAACAACAGCCGGTGATGTTCCAGATGTATAAAGTGAAAGGGATTGTTTGACAGAGGTGCTCCGTTTATCCTTCTTTTCAATGAAAAGTCAATGAGACCGCACCACGTCGTTTACCCCGCTGGGAGATATGGCTGTGTGAAGTCGTGAACTATGGTCCCACGCCCAACGCAACGTTTCTCACACCATATGTGCTTATATGTGCCCTTTAAATCCCCCAAGTGGCTTGCTTGGGCACCAGATATCATCTTAATAAGCCAATTAAAATTCACGTTTGCGGAGATTAGCCAGGAGGAGTGTTGCACTTATTTTAATCGTGAAATAAATCGTAAATGATTTTCAAATCGACCGCAGGGACCTTTCAGTATGTTCATTTTTATTTAAGAATAAACTCAAGTCTGATTTAGTATTAATAAATGCTTCACAATATTACTAAAAAAAATAACACAATATGAACATATTTAATCAGTTTGTAATAGAAAAAAAATAGGAAAAAAATGAAGAATCAATAAAGATACATGACTATCTTCAGGACTTCAGAGGTTTATTGTAAAAATGCAATGGAATGTGCTCACTACAAGCTCGCTCCATGACCAGCGCAAGCCCACCCTCTGCTGGCTAACTTCCATCATCTTAGGGAGGATTATTTACAAGAGGACATTCTCTTTCATGACCTTCACAAAAGAAAAAAAACGAGTCCAGCATCATCCTGCTTTATCCATTCTACACATTTAGCTATGGGTCTGAAAAAAACATGCAATTTTTCTAACACAATGCAATTCTGAATATTTAGGTATGGGCCAGGATCGTTTTTTTTTTTGTTTTACAGCAAGTTGTCTGACGTTTTACACATTCTGTAATAGGGTGGCAAAATGGGTAGCATTGTACCTAATTATGACCACATCCAAAGAGCATTTACCTAGATCCTTGTTTCAAAGACAAATAGGCATGCAAATTGTTGTAAAATTGTTGTTGTAACGCTCAATATTCACACTGGATAACAAAATCCATCCTTTCCTAACAAAAACTACACAGGATAACCCCACAAATAGATTTGAACAAGCAATGTTTTTAATTGGCTAGAGTTGTTGTCAATCAAATTGTATAGGCTAATTGTTTGCTAATACTACTTACATGCAGTACATCTGGTGTATTCTAATGATATTACACTCAATAGAAATGTGAGACCCTGACATAGTTTCTAAAAACATATTTAAAAAAAATAGTGTTTTATTTGTTGACTGGGGCCCTCAATCTACCAGGAGCTTTAAACAATTGGTTATGTTGCTTATGCCTGGAGCCATCCTGATTTACCAGTTTACAATTACCCTTTGTTTGTGCTTTGTTTTTGCACTTTTGAACAGCACTTCATTAAGGTGAGGTGTAGGTGAAGGTCTGTTGTACTGTAAGGACTACTTTTCTTAGAACCTGCCCAGAACCTAGAGCCGGAACCCCTTCCCTCTTTCTCTCTTCCCTAAACAATAAAGTATACATCTTAACTCCCATGTGTCTACATGGAGAGCTCTTAGAATTTCTCCTGCAGTTGGACTAAGCCTTCCTTCCCTGGCCCTGCATTATGCCTCAAATCCCTTAATTGCTGTGAGTGTGCCACTGGCGTCCCTGCTGAATGCTTGCCGATGAAATAAGACCAGTTCTGGAACCAGTACAACAGACAGCAGAATAGCAGAACGGCACCACCGGTAAACAAGCAGTAAAATATGGCCACTTACAGGCTAACCATCAGCACATTCCTGCACAAAAACATTTAGCTTTTTCCCCCTTTTCCACTGAACCCATGCACATTACCCTCCCTGCTCTTTCTCTGGCTCGTATTACCTCAAAATGACAACCGCCTGGACCTGTGAACGATATATGGCAAAATGAAACAATGTCATCCACTTTCTCCGACTTCATGTCTTGCTACTCCTGATGTCCTCAGTCATTGTGACTGGCCAGCCCTATCGTCCACTCCGTTTCCCTGCGAACCTGAACCCCCTTTCCTCTGAGTCTCTCTCAGGGGGGATGAAGGGGTGGGCCCCGTTAAACCACTTTAATCCCAGACTCGTATGTCCCCTTGCTTTAAACCTTTGTAACAAGTTCCCTCCAGAGAGGAACAGTGCTGAAAACTGACAGGGGGAAAAAATCCAATGAGTTGGCCACCAAATCCCCTTCCAGAGCTCAGGATAAAGTGTGCTTACTGACCTCAGAGAATGTGGTGTTGAAGAGAGGAAAGAACGCCTCCCTCCCTCCAACCACATCACAGTACAGAAGAGTCAACAGGTCTCCTATGTAAACTCCCAGGGAGTACGGAGACTGTAGCACCAGACCAGCTGCCTAAACAAATGCTGTACAGCTGGATAATGGGATAAATATTATGTAGAGGTCCGCGTGAAGAGCTGACCGCACATTCTCCAACATAAGAGCAGGTGCGGCACACATTGCATTGTTCGATATCTACGGTATCGTTTCCCGAGTTGGCCCTCCAGGCATGTACTGGACTCATGTAAACACAACAACAGAACACGTGCACTCAAAGAGAAACGTCTGTGTCTCATCGGTGCTTATCGGCAAAGGAGAAATCATCTTGAGGCAGAAGACAATGTCAGATGGTGAAAAAGATCTGCCATGATGATCTGCCATGATGATGTGCCCGAGCCCAGAGAGTTTGTCTGATGACGTCCCTGAGCCAAATAAAACAAGACTGCAACCAAAAACCAACTACGACCGTCACTGATGTTTATGAACGGCACCAAACACTGTGCAATTAATGATTTAGAACGACTGCACTGTTGCATAACCGCATAGATAATCTTGCGTGATTAATTAGTCAAAAGTGATTGATGATTTGTTTCTTTATTAAACATGCGTTGGTGTTCGCCTTTGCAACGAGCCCAGTTCTCAGTTGATCTCTTTGTGCTCCTGCACATACCACTCCCTTTTCCACAGCTCTGTCTTTGTGATCCTACCATTACAACACACACGCAGTCCAGAAGTCCTGGAGCTGCTGTTAACGTCTGACTAGCTATGTGTTTCCGACAACTTCAGTCCCCTTAATACCAGCCATCTATTGTGGTCTAAACTCCATCACTGACCGTCTGGCAACAACGGTATCAGCGCCTTCCTTTTTCTGCTTTCATTTTTCTCATCTTCAAATATATATATTTTCTATCAACCCTGTTCCCGGCTCTTTCCTTTCTCCCCATTATCTGTAACAACCCATCCGGCAACTCGTCCATTTTACCCCTCTCTCTCCCCCTCTCCCTTCCATTCGTCAGATCCACTCAGCGCGAAGCGAAGTACTTCAGTAGCTCAGGGTCATCCACACAATGAGCACGTGAAATATGACAGACAGCCTTCATATTCTTCATCCTACGGCACAGACCATGCTGCTCTCTTCTTCCCCTATCCCTGCCTCTGTTTCCCTTGTCCGCAAATGGACATACGGAGTGCCACGGCGATGCTTCGATCCATCGTGGTACCTTTTGGCCTGACAGTAACAACCATAACCACCTGTCTCTCTCTTCCTCTCTCTTCCTATTGCTAGCTGTTGTTGCTGTCGACAAGGTAGGAATAAGGAGGCCCAAATCTTATTTTGGGTGTTGTTAATATTAGCGTGCTCCTTTCCGGTGACCACAGCTGGCAAAATGGGTTCATCATTCTCCCACTTGGCGGCGTTATGGTGCTGTTCCCTCTGTTCCACGTAGACCAATGACTGTGTATATGTTCACCAGTGAACGGTCTGTTTGTGAAAGGTAATACCCCGGCTGTGTCCGATCACATTACATTTAAATGATCTTCGCTGGCTAGCTGTGTTAGCACGCGGAAAACAAGGCGGAAACATAAGGTCATAACTTAATCCTTATACATTCAAGCTGTGATCTTCATCAGATTCCAATCTGTTATGTGCAGCATGAAACGGCAGTCCGTCACTCTCCAAGGCCACGGGAAAGAAGGCTTGGGAAATGGAATGGAGGAAAACTGTTTATCAATTTGCTTATTTGCTCTGTGACAGTCCCTCCCATCATCCCAGGGCAGTCAACCTTTACAATAATACACCATGGGAGAAGTAGGGCAGATTGAATGGTGTTGCCTTTGGAAGGAGCACTGGGTTTTACGCTCCCAATGTCCTACCTGGGAGGCAAAGGGAACGTCGCCTGCTACCTGATGCTTTCCGGGTCTTAGCGCAAAATGCTTCCTCAAGATGAAATATTAAGTTACAGCTCTTATATGCTTAATCATTTAGATACTGCTGAGACAGTAGTGGGGTTTGTGCTGACTCCTGAACCCTTTGAATGTTTGGGTCATAAAAGACAACACTGTAACCATCTGCACCGTGATCTGGGTCAACGTTTTCCCATTCAGTATTATATAGTAATAATGTGTCCACAGCATTGAAATGTTGGTATATAGTTCACCGCCATTTTATATAAGTTCCAAATTTGCTTCCTGTAAAACAGCAAACTGTAAATGCTAAATTCACCACATAAATCTGCATGACACTTTCTCATTATTTAAAGAGTGAAAAGTCCCTCCCTTTACTACGTGTTCATTTTCAAGGCTTTTATTAACAGTAATAATCAGAGGACGATGCAGAAGTGAAGGGTATGGACTGGTAGGGAATCCTGCTGTCCGGCAGGGATCTGTATTTACATATGTAGCCGGGAGCGTTCGCAGAAGATATTGAGTATTGAAATGTTTACAGAGAGGGAAACAGTAACGTGTTGACTGGGAGTTCCTGGCAGTACCTGTATAGCCCAGAGAGTCGTCCCCTTCAGGCTCAGACACGGGGGTGGGGGTGGCGTCTTCACTGGCCCCATCCAGAGCATTTGTATCTGCATAGAAAGGAAAGCGAGCAGATTAGAAGACATGAATCCCCCTTATTCCCTCATAGTGTGACAAGTCGATCTGGTGCTATTGGCAGAGAATCCCCAGATCGGGTGCCTGCTTCATTACGTTATCTTAAAACATAGGTTGACAGGGCTCAGGTTAATTTGGCTCAGCGCCACCTGGGTTTGTTGTCAGACAGGGCTGCCTCATATCAATGCACTCTGGAAACTGCCTTTGGTAGGTACGCTCGCTGCAGACTCAATCGTGGTTGTCGGCCAGGGAATGCGCTGTCCTCCAACGCATATGTACAGAAATGTGAGAGTTAGTGTGATTTGACAAGGTCAAAATAGTGAATTGGACATTTAAATAAAATAAACCAGCTTAAGAGTAACAGTGTCAGAAGACATACAGTGACTGAGCCCAGTCAATGGAAAAAGGAGAATAAAAAAGCGAAGAAAGAGGTGAGCCACACACAGTTGTCTCCTTTTTCTACCTTTCAAAGTGTTACAAGGTTTGAAGATTTCTTGCTTTGAGAAGGATATCAACAACTGCCTCATATCTCCTGTCTATCCTAACAGAACTGCAGTAGAGACATCATGCTGGGGTTTCAACAGATCAGCCATTCCTGGCAGAAATGTGCTGCTTCAAACCCATAGTCAATGCACAGTATTAATATGAAATCTTGCTAAGAAAAGCTAAAGTAATCTTTCTCTGGAGTAATATTTGTTACACTGTGGTTATTTCTACTGTATTATTTTAGAGTAGTCGTGGTGAAAGTAAGAGTAGCGGTTATAATTCTGTAGTTTCATACCGTGTTATTACTGGATTCCTTTATGTTTTGTCCTCTGATTAGACTTCACAAAGCTATTGTGTAATTCTAGGAAATAAGCTGACTGTGGCTGAACTAGAGGGGGACCTAAAGAGAACGTTGGCCCATGATTCCATAGGTCAGCCAACATTCTCTATTTTTCTCTGACTAGTTGGCTTTGGTCAATCCGGGTGCACTGTCACAAAGACTAAATAAGAACTGACCGATTTCACAATGAAAACAAATATTCAATGAGTGGTTGAATGCAAATCATATGGCCAGCACAAGCCGACCGATGTGGACAATAAAATCAATTATATATTTCATTAGTTGTTTTTCTTAGGCAAAATCCTCTGAAAGCTTTCATCTAATCTATGGCTCAGAGCTCCAACAGCCGACCAGCAAGCGGACCTCAACGAAAGCCAGCCAAGAATCAGACATCTGCCCTGTACCATCAGTCTGAATCTCCTGGCACGGTGACGGAGTGCCAGTAGGAAAACTGAAAATTAAACCCAAAATATGGTTAGACTTCAGGCATTCAGATATGCAAAATAAGGACACATTTCAATAAGATGTTGTGTTTTTTAAAGATGACACCTGGCTATGACTGTACTGGCCAGTCATTGCCAATTTGATCTGACAGGAACCTCACACATCCCATAGGCTCTGAATCCCAAAACAATGTCAGGCCAGACCAGCCAGAGCAGCAACACTTCATCACTGCTAATGCTTATTGGAGTATTATCTAAATATGGACCTGTGATGGTTAGGGTTCACTCTTACATCGATCAATACATTAACCAGACATCACCCAACAACTCTCTCCCACCTGGACAAGAGGAATATGGATGTAAAAATGCTGTTCATTGACTACATCGCAGCGATCAACACCATAATGCCATCCAGAACCCTGGGACTGAACGCCTCCCTCGGTCCCTGGATCCTGGACGCCACCAGGTGGTGACGATGGATAACATCCCCTCCGCCACCTTCATCCTCCACACTGGTACCTCTAACGACTCCAACACTTCAAAATAACGCATGATTTCATTCGAGTTTCAATTTCTGCCCTTCCAATCAGTCAAATACTAGAAAAGCCAAAACAAAAAGAGGAAGGGGAGAAAATAAATTCCCAACAGATCACCAAAAAAGATGTCCATTTAGAATGGGTTCCCTTCATTCTCCAAACCTGCCAATGAAGCGCAAGGAGATTCAAACAAAGACACGTCTCATGATCCCTGTCTAAACTTTAATCCTAAACCTAAACCAAAAAACATGCAATGGATTCAACTCACCTCACCCTGCTTGTTTACCCAACTCTCTCCCTCTCTCAATGAGAGCCAAACATGACTTGACTTGTTTCTCTCTCGAACATTAAGGAGTTGATAATTACAAGGTGCAAGATGATGATGAATATGGTCTTAGTTGGAGCACATCCCTCCCCCGAAATCCCCTGGATTTAAGAAATATTTTGTGGACATGTGGTAGCTTTCAGGAGAGTCATAAATGTGAAACGCTATAAATGTTGACCAAAAAAAGGAGCAGTGTGAAAACAGCGCAGGAATGGGATTTCATCACAGCATCTATCCCGTTAAACGCAGCACTTCAAGTCCATGAGAAGCAATAAAGAGCTGTGAGGAGTGTGTTGATGCAGTGTGTCCGGGAGGCTGGATGTGGTGGCGTTAGGCTGAACCTGCCTGGAGATTAATGGTGACTGAGGATTTCAACTATCCGCAAAGATGCATGGTTCCCATGGCAACCACCGACCGAAAAGAATAACAACTAGTCAAACTGTCAAATAAGCGGAGATCGCTTAGACTCGGGCAGACCGCCAGTGGGCAATCATGTACACTAAAATACTCTGATAGAAACAAGAAGAAGCTGTGTTTTAGTAAAAGCTATGGTTTTCAGTTTGCTGTAGATTTTTGTGAGAGCTGTGACAGAGATGACACATTTTCTCACTTCTCCTCCTCTTCTCTCCACCTCTATAAACTCCAGGGCAATGGCTTTATTTACCCGCGGTGGCCTTAAAGGAGGGTTCAGAAATAAAATGGGTTCATCCCTGACGTACAGCTTTGTCTGCTTTATTAGAACAGGATGTTCACAAACTAAACACAAACACACACACACACACACACACACACACACGCACACACACAGTATGTATTGATATCCTTACAAGGCCAAACATGAATGAATATGCACACATTATATACACACATATGCATATATATATATATATATACACTGATCCGCCATCACATTATGACCACGGACAGGTGAAGTGAATAACACTGCTAATCTCGTTATCATGGCACCTGTCAGTGGGTGGCATATATTAGGCAGCAAGCGAACATTCTGTCCTCAAAGTTGAAAAATGGACAAGCATAAGGATAAGAGCAAATTTTGACACGGGCCAATGTGATGGCTAGACAATTGGGTCAGAGCATCACCAAA
Organism: Esox niger; assembly: GCA_016801105.1. Taxonomy (NCBI): domain Eukaryota; kingdom Metazoa; phylum Chordata; class Actinopteri; order Esociformes; family Esocidae; genus Esox; species Esox niger. Next base: position 21,606 of record JACXGJ010002469.1, on the reverse strand, counting down.
ACTGCAGCCCTTGTGGGGTGTTCCCGGTCTGCAGTGGTGAGTACCTATCAAAAGTGTTCCAAGGAAGGAAAAGGGTCCACGGTCCTCGGAGGCCAAGGCTCATTGATTAACGTGGGGAGTGAAGGCTGGCCCGTGTGTTCCAATCCAACAGACGAGCTGCTGTAGCACAAATTGCTGAAAAAGTCAATGCTGGTACTGATAGAAAGGTGTCAGAACACAGTACATCACAGTTTGTTGCATATGGGCTGCATAGCCGTAGACCAGTCAGGGTGCCCATGCTGACCCCTGTCCACTGCAGAAAGTGCCTACAATGGGCACGTGAGCATCAGAATGGGACCACAGAGCAATGGAAGAATGTGGCCTGGTCTTATGAATCACGTTTTCTTTTACATCACATGGATGGTTGGGTGCGTGTGCATCGCTTACCTGGAAAACACATGGCACCAGGATGGACTACGAGAAGGAGACAAGCCAGCGGAGGCAGTGTAATGCTTTGGGTAATGTTCTGCTGGGAAACCTTGGGTCCTGACATTCATGTGGATGGTACTTTGACAAGTACCACCTACCTAAGCATTGTTGTAGACCATGTGCAACCTTTAATGGCAACGGTATTCCCTGATGGCACTGGCCCCTTTCAGCAGGATATTGTGCCCTGCCACAAAGCAAATGGTTCTGGAATGGTTTGAGGAACACAACAAGTTCAAGGTGTTGAATTGGCCTCCAAATTCCCCAGATCTCAGTTCAATCAAGCATCTGTGGGAGGTGCTGGACAAACAGGTCCGATCCATGGATGCCTCATCTCACAACATACAGGATCTGCTGCTGACATCTTGGTGCCAGATACCACAGCACACCTTCAGAGGTCTAGTGGAATCCATGCCTCAACGGGTCAGGGCTGTTTTGGGGGCAAAAGAGGGACCTACACAATATTAGGCAGGTGGTCATGATGTTATGGCTGATTGGTGTATATGGAAGAGCATTTTATTAAGGTGATGTTAAATAAATTTGCCAGAAGAGGGCGCTGTCACTCCGTTCTATGAAGTGGGTGGGAGAACAAGAGGCAACAAAGCCAAGTGTTTCCAGTCCATCTTAAAACGGTCACGTTTTGACCATCTAACAGTGTTTTGTTGGACTAAACACAGCAAAGTAAAATGGAAGTTTCATCAGATGTACAGACAATCCGTTGACAAGACATAAGACACCCTGCCCAACGAGGCCGGAGCGGTTAAACCAGTACACCGACAGATGGACCGAGGGATGGCTGGAGGGAAAGACAGGCAGGAAACCACGAATTTACAAACGTGGGTGCAAACCAACAGCCAAATGACCCATTTTGAAAGGCCTTTAATCAAGAGCAGGGGAGAGAAGCCAGCTGGTGGGGACCCACAAAAATGAAGCATCTCATTGGATTGACTTCAGTCCTGGTTGAGGGGTACACACCCTGATAGAAGCGGGGAGCGTGGGTGGGGGACAGGAGGGAGGAGCTGGCATACACGCGCTCACCAGACTGATGGGTTTCATTATGGGGGGGGGGGGCACATCACCATGACGACAGGCAAAGACAGAGAGCGGCAAGTTGCACAGATGGCTGGCCGCGCTCGCATGGGTCCCAGTGCACGCGAGCAAACAGCCGACTGGCAAACGAACACACTTAATGTGTCAATCATATTCTGAAGCCGGGCCTGGCCCTGCTGTAGATTTGTAGAGCAGAACACGGCTCACTTGCTGTCCTGTAGTTCCCTCCCTCCTCCACCTCCCTAAACATAATTCCCACAACTCCTCGGTATGAGCGACATCCACTGATTTCCACAGGGAAAAAACAAAACACACACCAGCATTTACAAATACAAACTCTCACTGCCTTACACACTCAGTCGCACACATGAACATTAGGAAATTACAAATATATACAAACATACGCTTATTCCCTTTCTCACATACACATAACATCATTCCACCTTAGCGACTGTGGGATTTAAGCGGCAGTGAGTATTTGTCCTAAACACTACGTTACCCACACTACAATGTGCTCTTTTTGGTTTCCTTATAGTATATATTATATAATTCTGTAGATCACATGATTATAGGATCTGTATGGGTCATAAGATCTGTAAGTCATAAGAAATGTAGTTGTCTCCTGATCAGTTTCAGGTACCCTCGTCTCCAACATTATATACCTGTATATGGGATAATGATGTTGAACAAATATCATGGCAGTTTCCTCTGTGTTTAAAAGGGAAAAAATAAGTAATGGAGATTCATAGCCATGGATACAAGCGATTACTACACCACCGGAGAATTGGTGGTTTGAAGGCAGCATGGTTAGTGTGATGTAGGGTAGTACACAGACAGGTTAGTGTGATGTAGTGTAGTACACAGACCGGTTAGTGTTATGTAGTGTAGTACACAGACAAGTTAGTGTGATGTAGTGTAGTACACAGACCGGTTAGTGTGATGTAGTGTTATACACAGACAGGTTAGTGTGATGTAGGGTAGTACACAGACAGGTTAGTGTGATGTAGTGTAGTACACAGACAAGTTAGTGTGATGTAGTGTTGTACACAGACCGGTTAGTGTGATGTAGTCTAATACACAGACAGGTTAGTGTGATGTAGTGTAGTACACAGACAGGTTAGTGTGATGTAGTGTAGTACACAGACCAGTTAGTGTGATGTAGTGTAATACACAGACAAGTTAGTGTGATGTAGTGTAGTACACAGACAAGTAAGTGTGGTGTAGTGCAGCACACAGACAGGTTAGTGTGATGTACTGTAGTGCACAGACAGGTCAATGTGATGTAGTGCAGTACACATATAAGTTTGTGTAGTGTAGTACAGAGACAGGTTAGTGTGATGTAGTGTAGTAAATAGAGAGATTGGTGTGATGTAGTGTAGTACACAGACAGGATGGTTAGTGTCGTACACAGACAGGTTAGTGGGATGTAATGTAGTACACATACAGGTTAATGTGATGTTGTGTAGTACACAGACTGGTTAGTGTGATGTAGCGTAGTACACAGACAGGCATATTTTTTTACTTTAGAGAGTTCCACGTCCGTATGATACTTCCTGTCATGAACACAACCCTGTATGATCAGAACTAATGTTACAGATGCCCCTGGGGAGACCGAGAGATGGAAATAAAAATGTTTACTGTCAGGAAATGTGCGTTTCAAAATAAAGGACAGACAAAATGACATGAAAATCCTGGAGAACTGCGCACAGAGACCCAGATCTCTCCGAACGCGAGTGCATCTCTGGATGAATGTCTCGGCACGTTGAGATGATCTGCGCTCATTAACGGTACTAACAGTTCTGACTGTCGGGGAACAGATGAGACCATCAATCACAGCAGAACACGGCGCCAGCCGCCTGCAGGCCTGCTTTTCAGCACGGCGTTTGTCTGAATCCCACAACACCAGCAAACACCAAAGAGAGCCACGCCACACCGCACGGACGCCTCTAACTGCACTGCAGACTGGCACCCGCTTTCAACAGTTCTCAGCGAGGCAAAGTGACCTTCAGGAATGGATTTTCGTCTGTCTGATTGTGTTTTTTATTTTTTAATATTCCATTGTGATATAAAAAGCGTTTTCGCTGGGAGGGAGACTGTCCCGCTGACAAGGAGACAGTCTGTCAAATCACTGAAGTAGCTCAGTGGTCCTGCAGCCAACAGAGGACAAAACGCAAGGCTTCAAGGCTGCATCTGTCAACCTGTTCCCTGACACTTCAGCCAGAGGTCCCTGTGTCCTGTGAAACTGTGTCAGATGGCCACCCCTGCCGCTGCTCACTTAGACTTCACTTCAGCCAGAGGTCCCTGTGTCCTGTGAAACTGTGTCAGATGGCCACCCCTGCCGCTGCTCACTTAGACTGCACTTCAGCCAGAGGTCCCTGTGTCCTGTGAAACTGTGTCAGATGGCCACCCCTGCCGCTGCTCACTTAGACTTCACTTCAGCCAGAGGTCCCTGTGTCCTGTGAAACTGTGTCAGATGGCCACCCCTGCCGCTGGTCACTTAGACTGCACTTCAGCCAGAGGTCCCTGTGTCCTGTGAAACTGTGTCAGATGGCCACCCCTGCCGCTGCTCACTTAGACTTCACTTCAGCGCCCGGTTCATTCGACGCTAGAACGCGTATTGATTTAGTGTTAATCCGAGGAGATTGGAATCAATTTAGAACTGCAATCTCATATGCATATCTGGTGATAAGGCAGCATATTGATCGTCTTAGAGAGATGTCCTTGAGCCTGACTGTGATTGGGAAGCATGCAACTAGGAGAAAGGTAGTTTTCCACCTCTAAGCCCTTTTTATACAAGCATGAGTTTTCTTTCAAAATGGCCGCCATGACAAATTCATTTCCTTTTTCCCTTGTTTAATGGATTATAGACACAGTGCCGGATAGTGGTGGGAAAGAAAAATACATAAATACTTCCTGACAGACAAACCCCACATTCATCACACCCAGACACCATGATTGAAACGTACTACACACATAGCACCAGGCAGATGATCTGCACAGGATGCATTCCCCTCACTCCACTTCACGGATCTGTCCTCTGTACTCCACCCTCTCCTCATCACCTCTTCCTCCATCCGTTAACCAGCTCCACTCACTGACAGAATGGTATCTAGGCCTGATCCTTCTGATGCGTTGGCTGGCATGACCCTTTCCACTGTGGCCTCATTACTGCTCCATACTCTGAATCTCAGCGCCTCTCAGAGACGTCCGCTTCTCAGCTCCACTCTGTCAAAGAAGCTGCAAGATACCAACTTCCTCCCTTCTCTTGCGCTCTCTATCTGTCTATCTCTGTCTCTCTAGCAAAAATGTAAATTCATACTCAATAAAATTAAATATTCTTTAATGGCAGGAATGACTTACGAATTTGCCTAAATTGAAGTGATTTGTGACACTAAGAATAATCAATAAAATGCGTTTTGTGAATGTTGAAAATAAAATGTTGAATATACCGACCTAGGAATCTTAAATTCATTATACAGTTGTTACTAAAAATGTTTCTTCGATGTCTATCTTTCCTGAACAACAATTATGAACAGACCAACAGGTCTTTCCTGTCCGGACAAGCATGGTTTGAGATAGTGACCGGTTTCAAAACACAGGCTATGATCACAAATTCTTTATTAAGTAAATATGTTCTGTGTTTGGAGTCATTTACATAGTTTAAGTATTCTGAAAAACGTAAGTCCCTAATGTTTGACAGTATTCCATATTTCTCTGACCTTCAACCTCACTTCCCCAATACTCTGTGTACATACTTGTCAATATTATTCATCTCCAGCTGTCAACTATTTACTCATGGGGCCACATCATTTGTGGCAACGTCATTCTTCATTTGGGTCACCTTGACATTTTTAGGCTGTGAGATTAATGTATAAGGGCTGCTTGTATTTTCAATTTCAATAAATTGTTCACATGTTTTATATGGAGTTGATGTCAATACACTTGCAGGCAGTATTTCAATTGGATGTCAGTCATTTGTTGGATTCATTATTGCAGAGTGGCCCTCTCATTTTGCAGCCATATTACAGTTGGTTTTATAACTCAATGGAAAACGTTTAGCCAAAACCAAACTGGAATTGCAATAGTTCTTTTAATGTTCTGGAATGATCTTCTCTTAGTTCACTCACAGCCATGTGAGAGCAACCTGTGTGGCAGAGCTTTAGCGCTACATATCACTGAAACCACCACTTCACCTAGGCCTTTTCACATCAGCAGTTGATGCATAGCGCCTATATAGATATGTGGCCTAAAATATCGTCTTGTTTTCGTGTGTTCAAATAGAACTGTTTGAGATTCGAAACTGATTAGCTGCAGTAATCTCTCCCGTTGGTCTTCTTTTTCAGTTTGAGCGTGGAGGGGTATAAATGTGGCCTGTGTAATAATTTGGTAAAAATCCAATCTGGCTTCTGCTCAGGACATTGTGCTCCTCAAGGAAATGATGAATTTTGCTACAAATGCTACTGCAGATCTCTCTTTCTCTCTGTCTCTGTCTCTGTCTCTGTCTCTCTCTCTCTCTCTGACTCTCTTTCACTGCACATGGTTGGATTAATAACAGTTTTACCAAACCTTCACGTTCCCTAAGAGTTGCATACGGCTTTGCTACCAGTTAGCTCTATTCTACATTGGAATTTATAACTTGGATAGTACATTTTGTACATTTTAGCTACTCCGTTAGGTTTGTACTATTCTAATTACATTTACACATAGGCAAATAACTGATCATATATTATGCCATCAGGTTATCTGATCGTTAACCAGGTAGCTGTAATGCTAACTCTCATTCAACCCTTTCCTGTGACTCGGAGCAGCAAAACCATGAACTGGGAACTGTAACAGATGATTACTGTGGTAAAAGAGGATGGTTTTATTCAAGTGTATGTATGCCCAAAGTGTTACTAAAATGCTAAGCTGAAAGACTGAATAATCACATTTCGAGAGGACTCAAAACATTTCAAATAGGCTCAAAACAAACAGAGGGAACAGAGGTTTTGGCCCTAATTAACAGTTTGAGAACACACTCCACTGGGAAAGCTGTGCATTTGTGGACGGACCAGGATTAAAAAAATACATTTCCGTAACCTACAGTGGCCCAGTGATGTTTTAACCAGGCACTGAGACTGGAAGGGTCCTGGACAATGCCACTAGCCCAGTCCCAACCCTGGGTGATAACCACCGGAGGATGAGATAGGGGGCTTGTCTCTGAGCATCCGGTTCCAGGAGCCAAGGTGCACAGGGTCCCTGCCTGCCTGGGTCCCTGCCTGCCAGGGTCCCTGCCTGCCAGGGTCCCTGCCTGCCAGGGTCCCAGCCTGCCCCGGTGCAGTAAGGTTGTCCTCTAATCACACTTCTTTAGGAGCTCCATGTACACTGGTCAAGAAAAACAATGTAAAGAAAAATACAATTTGTTTCAGTGAACTACCATGGCACTCTATTAGTCATAAAGACACTTTACAGCCCGAAGCAGGGAAACATTCGGAAACATTCGGTTAGCGCAGGGTGCTTGCAACGCCAGGGTAATGGGTTCACTTCCCAGTTGGAACGAGTAAAAAGAAAATATGAAAACGTATGGGCTGACCTGGTGGTTTTTCTGATGTTTGATTGTCTAAACAAACTTCTTTTACATACAGTCTAGCCTGAGCCAGCCAATCATCAGAAGCCATCGCAAAAGAGACAGTTCAGGTGTGCTGTCTGATCACACAGGTTTCCAATAGCAACGTTATAATGTAGCGACTGGTGACTGGGTGGCTAAATCATGTGGGTTAATGTGTTGACAGATGATTGGTGGGTGGACCAACCCAATTAAATGAATGCCTATTGACGCACAAGATTTTCAGAACTAAATTGACATACGAGATTTTCATAGCTTTCTTATTTCTTATTGATGGTCGAATTTGACGAACTTGACGTGAAGTGCCTGGGAATGGAATTATAGAAAATATAGCAAAAAATATAGCAAAAAGAAACAAGGTGCTATTTGATCATGTCTGTGTTAATGTCAAATTTTTCATATGACACATTTGAAATGGAGTTATCAAACGGCAAGTCAAAAAGAACGTGACCTGTCATTATCTGAGAAGCTTCTCTTAACATTGTTTGTTGTTACTGTTCTGTAAAGGCACTAAAACCTTCCACTCCAGTTCTTTAATGTATTATTAAACTGTCTTAGGAAACATGAGGCTAGATATGCCATTTGTGGGCATTATAAAGTTACATGAAACCAAATGATTTTGAGGCAATTTCTACCTGCTCACAGGTTCTCCCATTGATTTGTAAGTAGCAGTGTCCCAAGCAGATGTTTTGAATGGCTGTTCAAAGAAAACTAAAACATAGATTAGTTTATCTTGGGAAAAAAGGTATGTTCAGCTATAGTTACTTTAGGTAGAAGTACTTTAAATAAAAACACTATTTTTTTAGCTCCACTACCAAAGCCCCAGATTGGTGGTCAGAAAGAAGACAGTAACATTGTCATTCTATTAGGGAGGATAATCTGATTCTCCAGTTACCCTCTCCAGTAACTGGCCAAAGAGCACAAACAGTATCTAGTTACACAGCAAGAGAACAACACACAACAACGTTAGTAAAAAAGGATGAGAAAGCAATCCTTGGGATACGGCCATTATATTTTATTTCAAAGCACTAACAAAGTGGAAAAAGGAGCGTTCCTGAAACGCTGGGCCAACACAAACAGAGCCCCTACAGAGTAGCCATGTTGTGTGAGGCCAAAGATGGTCCGTTGAGTTTATCTTCATCATTTCAACACATTCAGAGAGACAAGGTGACGGGACAGAGGGGGCTGGACTCTCCGTAGGACCAGAAGACAGCCAGGGACCGTGACTGATGGTAAATCAATGCAGAACAGCCTGGCCTTGCCCTAAGATAGTACAGGACGGCGTGACATAGAGAATGATGGGAATGGGTTTCTGCGTTGTGCCTTTTCATGTGATGTTCGTGTCCTGGATTTATTTCAGATATTCGGCGGTGAGCGGGCACTCACATTATCTGCCTGTCATAGGTACGCGTGTCAGGGTAGGTTTCGTGTGTCGCGTTCGCGTGTGTTCTTAGTGCGTGCGCGTTGTCATTGCGAGAGCTCCTTTTCAGTGTGCGTTTGTCATCAGGGTGTGTGCGCGTGCGTGTGTTGTCTGTGTGAATGTGTTGAAAGGAAGAGGCTGCTACTTTCAGGGAAAGACACGTCACTTACAGCAAGATGAATGGCCTGACATGCTATGCTGGGTAAACCGGTGCCTTTGATAAGCCACCAAGGTCCCCCGGCACCCGCCCACAAGTCCATGGAGATGTACAGAGTGAGGCGAAGCGGGGCTGATTCATGTGGCTAATCAATGTGCTGGTCCGATACCATCCCTCCCCGGCCCCCTTCGGTACCCGACAACCCCCCCGCCGGCCCCAAACCCCCGCTCCCACTACTCAGATGATTTCACACACTGGACCTGTCAGAGGTTTGAACAGGCCCGAACACAATGAACCACAACAACACACTGGAGGTACCCGGCGCCAAGACTGTGAGACGTAATGTTCCAGACCATTCTGTTGGGACTGGCACAGAAAAAAAGCCGAACTGTTTGACGTTGCAAAACCCAGTATTAACAATGTTCATGTTCTGATCTAAATCTAGTATGCATATAGTAGATGGAGAGACAATGAGTGAATGTGTTTGAGGGAGTGAGAGGAGCATGCAGATTTCTGCAAACATTTCTCAGAGAACACAAACCTGCAAACAACGCCTGCCTGCCGAGATGAACAAGAACTATTTCTACTAATGATCAAAATTCTGAAAAGAGACATTAGATTTTACCACCACCTAGAAGAAAGAGATATTCAAACCTTCAATAGCAAAGCCTTCATCTACAGAGAGATGAACAGCACAGCAAGTCTTGGGGTTCTGTTCACAAACACAAATAGACCCCACAGAGCCCAAGGACAACAACACAATTACACCCAATCAAATCAGGAGAAAACAGAAAGAGAACTATTTGACACACTGGAAAGAATCTACCTAAACAGAAGGTGGATATAGGACCCCTGTGACAGATGCAAAATTGAAGGTGCCTGTGGCAGTGGAAAGGAAAGGTGGAAGTAGAAAAGCCTTGACAATGTAGAGGCTCAGTGAACACGGCCATGCTATCTAGAGAGAACAACTCTCTCCACCACCACAGGAATACCTGTCTCACTCCACCACCACAGGAAAACCTGTCTCTCTCCACCACCACAGGAAAACCTGTCTCTCTCCACCACCACAGGAAGACCTGTCTCTCTCCACCACCACAGGAAAACCTGTCCCTCTCCACCACCACAGGAAAACCTGTCTCTCTCCACCACCACAAGAAAACCTGTCTCTCTCCACAACCACAGGAAGACCTGTCTCTCTCCACCACCACAGGAAAACCTGTCTCTCTCCACCACCACAGGAAGACCTGTCTCTCTCCACCACCACAGGAAGACCTGTCTCTCTCCACCACCACAGGAAGACCAGTCTCTATCCACCACCACATGAAGACCTGTCTCTCTCCATCACCAAAGACAGACCAGTCAGATAGATGAATGACATTCACAAGATGAGATGAATAAAAGCTGCTATTTCTAACACCCTTCCAAATCTTTAACCACATAAAGATGTGTCACACGTTGCCATGACAAAACAGAAAAACTATTGGTGGCTTAGGACGGTCTAGTCATCTACAGCTGTTATGAGAGCCATTGTAGCTCACTGCTAATTTCAGAACATCTCCATATTTCCAACTGTCTCTAAAAAATAAAGAGCACAACCCCCAAGAATATATACATACTTTTTAAAAATGAAACGTTACAAACAACAACTTATTTAACAACACTGTTTCTAAGAAAAGTTAAGACGCTGCAAAAAAGGTAATCATGTGCAAATAATTTACACCCTATATTGAATGAAAATGTGTACAAAGACAAATGGTGAAACTGGGAAATGTCATTGTTTCTTAAAGAATATATGCCCAATTTAAATTTGAAACACGTTTAAAAAAAGTTGGGAGAAGGGCAAAAAAAGACTGGGAAAGTTATGCAAAAGAATATGCTGGAACATCTCACAAGTAATTATGTCAATTGTCTACAGGTCAGTAACATGATTGGGTATAAAAAGAGCATTCCAGAGAGGTTGAGTGTTTCAGAAGATGGGGAGGGGTTCACCACTTTGTGAAAGCTGCGCAGGCAAATTTTGCATCAATTTAAGAATAAGATTTATCAAAGTAAAATTGTTAAGCTTTTTGGGATCTCATGAGGTATGGTACATAATATCATTAAATGCTTTCGAGAATCTGGAGTAATCTCTGTACGAAAGGGACAAGGTCGAAAACCAATATTGGATGGCCGCAATTTTCGGCACTGACATGATCCTGTAGTGGACATCACTGCATGGGCTCAGGAACACTGTCGAAAAACCATTGTCTGTGAACACAGTTCGTCGCTGCATCCACAAATGCAAGTTCAAACTCTAAAATGCAAAGAAGAAACCATGTATAAGCAAGATACAGAAACATCGCCACTTTCTCAGGGCCATTTAAGATGGGCAGAGGCGAAGTGGAAAACGGTCTAATTAATCAAATGTTCAATTTTGGGGGGGAATCATGGATGCTGTGTCCTTCTAACTAAAGAGGAGGGGGCCTATCTGGCTTCTTAACAGCGCAAAGTTCAAAAGCCAGCATTCGTGATGGTATGGTTGTGCATTAGTGCACATGGCTGGGGTGACTTGCACATCTGTGAAGACACCATTAATGCTGAACAATATATACAGGTTATGGGGCAACATATGCTGCCATCCAGACATCTATTTCAGGGAAGGCCTTGCTGATTTCAGCAAGACAATACCAAACACATGTATTACAACAGCATGGCTCCGTAGTATAAGAGTCCCGATGCTAAACTGGCCAGCCTGCAGTCCAGACCTGTCTCCCATTGAAAATGTTTGGTGCATTATGAAACGAAAAATGTGACAAAGGAGACCTCAAAATGTTGAGCAGCTGCAATCCAATATCAAGCCACCTACAGCAATTGTTCACCTCAATTTCCAAACGTTTGCAGAGTATTGTTAAAGAAAGAGGTGATGCAACACAGTGGTAAACATGCCCCAGTCCCGACTTTTTTTTAACGTTTTTTTCAATTTACTGTATGACCTCCTGTTGAGGTTAATCTGTGTATATTAAATTAAACTGATTGAAATAGAAAAGGCACCCACTCCTAGACACTTACAATGAACCTCCTATGTTATTCAAGAACATACCATGTTATGGATCCAATACAGACCAAATGGTAATGTAACATTAAGAATGTTGTTAGGGAAAATATTTTATACCACACAAACCTTAAACTTTGTGGGTAAAGCCAACTTTGGTTAAGGTTATGGGCATATAATTGTTTATAGTTGGTTTTTCTCTTTCCTTGACAGTATCCTTTATGAGCTTGAGGATATCTGCAAGGTATATAATAGTGGTAGATATGATAAAAATATATCACATGAGAAGACAGATATTTTGACAATAATGTGTTCGAGCTAAGAAAAAATTCAATGTGAAGAAACGAATGTCTGAAAAAGACAGTGTATTTTTAGAATACGGTCTGAACTGTGCTAATCATCCATCTGTGAAAATTCTTAAAACTATTTTTTAATGAGACACATAAAAAATAATGACTTCAGCCAGTATCCCGAGAAGGGGACTGGGACTATAGAAAAAAATATACACATATATTCGCATCTACATTCAATTAGTAATATATGTTAGGCTGTGTAGTAGGCAGTAGATATTCTGTGGAGACAACTATGGTATTTCAAAATGCAATATCTACAACTATCAACTATGATTACTAAAGCAATCATGGAAAATTACAACATTCAGGTACTGCCGCTTAGCTTGGTTTCTTCCTTCTATCCTACCTCTCCTTTGGGATCATATAACTGACACAGCTTTATGAGCCCAAAGGATGTTCATGTGACTGCAACTGGTCTCTTACTGAAAGAAACAAAATGGAGGCAGTTTCAACTCTGTTACAAGGCTAGTAAAAACACTTTTATTAATAGCATACATTACAAGTATGCTCAACTTGAAAATGGCAGTGGCATACATTGTTATTTGCTTTGGGTTTCTCCATTATGTGCTCAATATATCGTGCCGAGGAATCAGGCATTGACTGCTATTTAACTGTCAAAGGTCATGTCAGAGGCCAGAGTCCATATTAAATATACTTAATATTAAATGTACAACTTTATACTAAGATAAAGTTGAATGCATTTTTCTCAGTTTCACTCTATGACCCTAACCATGCACCTTGTCTGACTCAATTTCAGCCACACCAACAGACAGCTCCACCCTGTCTGTCTCAGCCCCAAAACCAACAGACAGCTATATCTAGCAGAACTTAATATCAGATTCACTGATTCTGTCAGTATGTCATGACTGCATTTGCATTGACATATCATATCTACTCACTTTTATTTCACATCAGATCAGATGCCACAGACAGAGCAGGTACTGAATGACAATGGAGATGTCAAAATGTCATTTACTGCACTAAAGAGCCTATTTCCAGTTTCATTCATATATCCAAAATGTATAAAACAATGAAATAGTAGTGTGATAATGAAAAAGCTCAGAAAAGGCACAACAGGTCAAAGTAAGCATCTCTTAACACCGTCCCCCAAAGCCTACCGAAACACACACTTGCCTTTCCTCCCACCCCTAATGCCAATCAATTCCAATATCAGCAATCAATCAGCCAGCAGGGGGACAACACCTCTGTTACTTTGGTTTGGATAGGTTGTCATGGCAACAGTGCAGGGGGCAGGCGGGGGGTATGATGGCAAAGAGTGTCACAGAATGGGGCAGAGGAAAGCAGGAAGTGAACTATTCAGCCTAAGGTACATTTGGCAGGCTCCAAGCATAAATTAGCTGTTCTTTTGACTACAGAAAAGCTACATTTATCTAACTGAAATGCCCTTGAGGGGATAGCAGTGAGTTTGGGCTTCATGCTTAAATTGAATCAATTATGCGGTAGATTATGGCAGATCTCTCCTGCCCAGAAAGGGACTTACTTAACCTTCTATGGTAAAGTCAGACAGGCTCACCGGGTATCTGAAGAGCCTTTCTAGGGTAATAAGAGACAAAACACAGAACAGCTGTGAGGACCCTTATCTATGATATCCTAGCTAAACCAAATCAGAAGCGTAGGAATTAATAATATGCCTTCCACTATTACTCATTCTCTCTCTTTTTCTCCCGCTCTTTCCATCTTTCACTCTCCTTTTCTCTCCCTCACTCTGTCTTTCATTAGTAATTATGGTAGTACCGCACACTGTGACCTGTTCTCCTCGTCACCTCCCTTTCACTCCCACGCTCCTCACAGGGAAAAATCCCGCCATCTGCAAAGGTCTGAGCCTACACTTTCATCCATAGAATGGGCTAAAACACGGTTCTCAAGCAAAGTCATGTCCACACTGTGACCAATGCAGCGCTTCCTCTGTGTAGAGTCAGGTCAATGCTATCAATCCATTCAAGTTGATTAGCAACCGCTTGTCTTTCACCATCACAATGTAGCGGGACGTTTCATCCAGCACCCAGGTCACTTCAAAGCCATGTGATGTCATATTGATGGCTGCCAGGATAGAGGTAAACACATTTGAGTCTCTTTTCTTCCAGTGAGTGTTGACATCTGGAAAATCAGCCTGATCCCTCGGTCAGAGCCGAATACACCTTCACATCAGCGAGAAACAAGGTTATCTAAGAAACAAGCTAACCTTGAGGCAGAAAGAACATGGTGTCTAGATTACCAAGATGACCTCTGTGGGGAGAGTGGCAGAGAAAACAAACACTGTTTAAATCCACAAAGGATATTCACTGATAATAATTAAAATGCTTCACGACTGCTGACACCAGAGCTGGTTCTGTGAACAATAAAGACAAAGCCATTCCGGTAAATTCCAGAAGGAACATCATTTATCCCAACCCATAAGCACTATCCAGCTGTTTTCACATTGATCTCTGTTCCCGTTTTTAAAATAAGCGAATCTCCACACACGACACTCTTTTGTAAAGAATAATTGTCATCATGATGTCATGTAGAAAACCCTGCCATTCGATAACAAGTCTTAAATCATCGCAATTGTAACACTCGACACACAGCTATCGAGGTGTTAAACACAAACAAGCATGATTAGTCAACTAGCAATCAGGATGTTGGAATGAATAAAAAGGGCAGCAGGTAAGGTCACCTGTGGTTTTGAACAATCCATGAAAACACCATAGAGAGAGAAAGAATAAAAAGAGGTAAACAAGGAAGAGGCAGAGAAAGGGGAACAAAGTTCTTTAACGTGACAACTGTAAGGTAGAAAAATTAGGAAAGCTGTGATGAACGTTCAGCCAAATCAAATTCACTGTTGCGTCTGCAATTGTTGGGACTTTGAGGAATGAAAAGAGGTTACTTACAGTAAACCTCCCAGACTACCGTGCTGACCACCCTGTCTTCCTCTGTCTGGATGCATTAGAATATGCAGGACAGTACAGGAAAACTGCATTAACTCCAGGCTCACATTCCTTTAAAATACTCTGCATTTAGTAGTTTTGACAAACACCAGTCGATGATGGTTCACATGATTTCTGGGGCCCCAGAAAAAGCCACTGACAACATAATTGTTCGATTACAACCTCATACAATTGGATAAATCTAGTCAAGAAGAATCATTCAAAACAATGGCATTTTTCAAGGTCATGTAGCCTGTCAAGTAGATGAACATCTCTGGCCAGGTCAGATGCAGGGCGTTGAGGTAGAATTCACATTTATTTGTATGACTAGAACCCCCATAACTGCATAAAAATGCTTGCCTTTCCCCTTTTGTCATCTAAAGGAAAGATTTGGATTACAGTACAAAAACTCAACAAAATGAACAATTATGGTATTTGTACAGTATCTTTTCTGTACACTTCAGCATAGCTCCAGACATAATTTACCATCTGTAATATCATTTAAACTGCAAAATTCATGTGAGGGATTCTGGAAAATATCATGGTTTTTAATTCATTAGTACCTTTGTTTTCAATTCCCCTTTTTTGCCGTAATGTTTTATTTATGGCATATATTAATTTACATAACTATACTTTTTTTGTAAAAATCTGGAGCTATATTGGTATGGTGTGAGTTTCAAGAAGTGTGTTTATAGTTTTGGGGAAAAAAAATACATTCAGGAAATGTGTGCTCACAGTTAAACTTAAAAATGTACAGATTAATATAGATTTTAGATCATTTCAACATGTAATAAAGCATGAACATTTTTATCTTCTAGATCTAACAAGACATGTACGCATGTAAAACATGGAAAACCCCACAAGGTGACATTGTCTCACTTGAAAATGAAGCTTTAAAAAACAATCTGATTTGGGAATAGGCTTAGGGCATGAATTAGGGCTAGAATTTGTCTTTGAATTACAGTTAGGGGTTAGTTTTAAGAGTTAGGTTTAGGTTATTATGGTTATGGTTACATTTTGGTTAGGGTATGGTTAGGTTTAGGGGTAAGGCAAAACAGATATTTTATAATGCCTGGTCTCACAATGTACCAAATTGCCAGTCCTCACAATGATTGTAAAACCTACAGACAAGGGACAAGGACAAACCAACATAATGTATATCTCAGTAAAGTGTTGGGCCACCACGAGCCACCAGAACAACTTCAATGCATCTTGGAATAGATTCCACGACTCTCTGAAACTCTACCAGTGAGATAGAACACCACTCTTCCAAAATAACATTTGGAACACTTTTGATGATGGTGTTGGGAAGTGCTGCCTAAAACATCTGTCCAAAATCTCCCACCGGTGTTCAATAGGGTTGTGATCTGGTGACAGCGAAGGCCATAGCATATGATTCACATCATTTTCATACTCATAAAACCATTCAGTGACCCTTTGAGCCCTGTGGATGGGGGCATCCAGGAAGAGACCCAATAATCCCCTTTCTTCTTACCATCCTGATCCAACGTCCAGGTCTGCTGGGCCTGCTCAGTACTCTTACACATGACACAGACCATGACCAGATGTTCATTGCTTTATTGTATCATGCAGTTCATCTGTATAGAAGTTACTGCATTTGTTAGGTTTGTTGTGGTCACGTGTTTCCCTACAATATCTGGACTGAAAATAAAAGTCCTGACATTTGTTTTAATGCTTTTGTTTACTTGTGGATTAGCTTTATGGTTAGGGTTATTGTTAAGTTTAGTGGTTAAGATTAGGGTTTGGCCTAAGGATAAGCTTTTGAAGATGGATTAATGTTAGGATGTGGGCTCAGTATATGTTAAGAGGATAAAAAATTATTGGAATACAAAAAAACAATGTTTTTCATGAAAGGTTATAAAGCACGTGTGTTGTGACTAAAGACAGAAAGTGCTATGACTAATAGATTGTCTCACCCTCCAGCAGTAATGATGCTCACCCCAAAATTACCAATTCCCACCAACGACAGGCTGCTGGCGCAACTAATGAAACATGTCCACGCTAACAAACTGGCCTATGATTACAGTCCCTAATTGGGCTCCTCGCCACCAGGCCCTAGCACTGCTAAGTTGCACTACCCACTCTACAAAGCCTCTGTTTTAACTTGACCAATACCTCAGAGGTTTCTTTCGAAACAGGGAGGTCAATTAGTATTCAGGTGGACGAGGTAAACAACAAGACTCCAAAAACAAATGTACTACTTTCCATTTATTCCAGAACAATTCTAATACACTTGACATCTGCATTTAGAGTGTACCTCAAAAACACTTTATTTTCCCCTGTTTCCATTAGGATGGCAGGAGGTTACTCCTGGTCTCTTCTTAATTACATTCTCTGAGAAGAACTCAAAGAAATATTCCATCCACACACGGCATGGAAAAACAGGCCAAAACGCACAAAGAAATCAGCACATACACCTCCGGAAAAATGCAATCTGCTAGGAGTTGCTCCGTACATGTCAAGCCCTTTTGACTTCCCATTGATTTTAAGAGGCTTTTCACTGCATGCCAACAGTTCAGTGGTGAGACCGCCAAGTGGCCAGAATGAACAACCACCCGGTGCCAACAGAAAGGGTTCATTGTGCTGTCCCTCTGAGGCCAATTAGTTCATGTACTTTGTGCTCGGGACATTATATGCACTAGCTTGAGGATCATTCATCAAAGTAACAGCTCTTAGAAAAATATACTTGGCGACTGAAAGTAAATTTGGTTTCAAACCATTGGATCTTCGAGTAAAAGGTTTATTCAGGTGAAACGATCCAGCGATCCAGACAGGTGAAGCCCCCCCACCCTCCACCCGCCCCCACACAAATAAACAAACACACCCAGTATCATTGGACTGTGGGACACCTCCCTTCCTTCCACTTAGGGAAAACCCCTGATCTCTCTGACCACTGGAGCTCCACATGAGGTTGAAGTCATCACTGTAAGAAGTTGAACAGGTCCCTATTGAACGCTGTCCTCTGCATTAGCCTCTCACCCATCAAACATCTGCAAGACGGAGCCTGTTAGGCCATGAGAGGGCCCCTGAGGGCCCGGTGGAAGCTGGGTCATACTCCAACAGGTTTTAACCGCTGCCATTTCCCTATCCTCAACCTTTAATTGCTTCGTTTTCGAACCAATCTACAGTTGAGGTTGATGTAATGCAATATAGTAGTCAATTTAACTTTATCTAAGACTGTCAATGCAACCCTATATCTCACTGACACTGACAGAACTTGCAAACTAATTAGGTGGAGAAAAATAAGGATATTCAGTCGGGCACACACAAAGACACACGTACACACACCCCTAGCAGTATCTGAGTCATAGAGCCCTGTTGTTAGCCAGCAGCATGGATTGATCCCCTGGCAGAGGAAGAGCCAATTAAACACACCACAGTGGGAAATAAATGGAACATAGCTAGCACTTCTTGATTCCAAATCACTCGACCAAGCGGGGAACAGATAAAACCTTGTGTTCCCCTACCATCCCTGGCTCTCTGATAGATAGAGTAATTACCTTGGGTCTAACAGTGTGTGTAACGTGGGCCTTATCAGAGGTGATCATCTGCCCACACCTCCACCACACAGAGACAGATGAAACCCACAACGGGGAGGGAAAGGCACAATGGACTAAGAGAATTGCAGATCCCGGCATCCGACGGGATCTCGCCCTACCAAATCCTTCCCGATGAATGGCAACAAGACTAGACGGATTAGAAATCAAGCACAGGCACAGTGCTCGTCCCTGTCTGCAGCAGATAAGGTCAAGGACGCGTCCAATGGCAAACAGCGGGTTGTTCATGAGGGCGGTGGTGAGGGTCACGTACCTGGAATGAGCGCTCCATCCGGCAGTTCTGATTGGACGACACTGAGCGACATGGAGACAAGGAGAGCAGTGATGACTGACCACATGACCCGCATGGTTGTCATTGGCCCAGCATCCCCTTCAGTGGTCCTAAACAGGGACACAGAGGAGGTGTATAGGTTAACCAGACCACACTGTCATAACAACAGAACATAAACAGGTGGGAGATAGAGGTCAATGGGGGTAAAGACGGAAAGAATGACACAAGTAACAGGGAGGCATTCATTTCAGCCATTTCTCCGAGTGCATGTCAAATCAGTAATTGCCCAATCAAATCAGTAATTACCCACTAAATGAAAAACAACCAGTAAGCTATCCAGTGTTATATGCTCTTCTGAGTGAAGATTCAATATTATTTCTCTGGCAGAGTCATCCCAGTGAAGTCGTTAAAAAGGAAAGAGTTGTGCTAAATGACACATTCCCTTCCTAAAGCCTTTTAATCTTCTCTGAAAAGGATAAAAACATCACAAGCAAAATCCTGCAGCTATGACTTCATTATCCCAAGGCCCCACCACCTGGAAAGAACCAGTGAAGAAGTACAACAGAGAACAGGAGAGGCCGACAGATGGGCTTCAGCAACGGAGCCTCCCCAATAAAACAATAGCAGCGTTCTGATTGGGCCTGCCTGTCTCTCTGATCCAGAGTACACAAATGCTGACAGGAGACCAGATTTATGTGTTCAGAGTAGGTGCCACAGGGTCCGCACACACTGATAAGCCTGTGCATCTCCAATAGAATCTCTCTGCATGGACATCTTGTGTGTTGGTGTGTGAGTGTGCATGCCTTAAAGTAGCACTTTTCCCATTTCATACACCTGCAGACACACACCGCAATGCACGTCGTGTCTTCTTCTTTTCCTCGCTCTCTCCAGCTCCCCTGGCACTATCTCCTGTTTGATAAGTACATTTCACAGGCTGATTTGTAGATAAAGGAGGCATGGTCACTCTCCTGCCAGCTCTGTCCAGACATCCCCTTTCCCCTCCGCCCCCTCTCCGTCCTCCTCCGCCTCCTCCTTCCTCAGGCATGGGAGCCACGGTGACATGAACAGGCTGTGGAGTTGGTTTTACCAAGCAGCCATCTGCAGAAGGAGCTGCGCTCTCCTGGTTCACATTCTCTTATGGAGGGCCAGATTCCTCGGATGCTTTGGCACTTTATCTGCCCTCCTCCGCTCACAAAAAGACACAGCAAATGTTGCCAATAGCAACAACATAGAGACACTTCTCAAGTGTTTCTAAGGACCAAGAGGAGAGCTATCTGAAAAGCGGTGATTGTCTAAAATCGTCTGATTAAAATAATAATCTCCCTACACTTCGTCAATTCGTCTCAGTTTCTGCTTGTCTGTGTCTTAATGGCTTGAAAGAGTAGTGAGTTGAATTAGTTAGTTAGCTTTGTTTGTTCTTTATTTGCATTATTGCGCTACGCTTACTTGATTTAACTATCTAACTCTACTTTGGATAGCTTCTGTTTTAGACACATTCATTTTACAACTGTTTTTAGAATGCAGAACATTTTATAAAATGTTGCAGTTCTACTAGTGAGAGCAAGCTAGACCTAGTTTATACCATGTCAAGTTCAAGAGTGACAACCTGCTTGCAAATTATTATTTCTTTTTCATTTTATTTGCGCTTATATATGTCATTTGTTCTTACATATGTAATTATTGTACCAGCTCTGAATTTTGGACAGAATAGCTTAAATGACTTTCGATCACCCTAAATGAAAAGAACATTACAATGTTCAACATTTCAAAAGAACATTTCAGTGACTCCTCTGAGCTCTTTATTTATTTGTCTTTGCAGAATGTAAACTTCACGAAAGAGGCTTTCTGAGTAACCAAGGCTTTTCAAATTACTTTAAACATAGGAACATAAAAAGAGCCCACCAGTAGAAGTACAGAGACAACATAAAGAAAATATCTATTATTAGGTGACAATGGGCTAGCAGTGTAAAACAGGACATGGCCACGGAGATTAGAAAAAGAATGTTATTACAGAAAGTGCCTCCACAATATATTTATATTTCTTGCAATAATGAAATGCTTTAAATTGGAAGTCAAGTAAGAAGAGAGACCGGAATAAAAAGAAGAGGGAGGAAGGGAAAAGGGAGGTGAGATGACGAGACAGATGTTTCCAGAGTGCAGTAATCTGTAGTGAACGCTCTGAGTCCTCAGCTAACTGACGTAATTATGGTTAGAAACTGGAGCACCTGGAGGCTGCATACAGACTGGGATGGAAAGGCTGTTCTATAAGCACAAAGTCAGTTAATAGAGGAGGAGCAGGTGTTACACTGTAAATAGTAATGTTGGAATATGGAGGAGCGCCAGGACAGATACGTGACATACCAGTGCAGGTGGTGACATGCTGAGGTAATGGAGTTTGTACGGTGTAGTTACGTGGACTGTGGGTTTGTGTTGGGAACCTAATTACCTGTTTAATTCCATGATTTGAAGATATAGGGACATGCTTTGTGGGACAGCGGAGTGAGGCATGTGGTGATGTAGAGGAGGGCCGTGCAGGACGGCACACTGAGATAGGAGGAGATGTTGGGGAGGGCCGTGTAGGATGGCACAGTGAGATAGGTGGAGATGTTGGGGAGGGCCGTGTAGGATGGCACAGTGAGATAGGTGGAGATGTTGGGGAGGGCCGTGTAGGATGGCACAGTGAGATAGGTGGAGATGTTGGGGAGGGCTGTGTAGGATGGCACAGTGAGATAGGTGGAGATGTTGGGGA